>CM075881.1:4618429-4906580 GCA_038021265.1 Cyprinella venusta | reverse complement strand
TCCGATCTTCTTGAAACTCTGGATTCTGACAGAGGGCCACGAGACTTCGACCAGCGCGCAAAAATGGAGGCTCTAGACCCTTCCAGAGCCGAGATATCGGATGTCAAAGTTTTGACCTGAAAAAAAAACATAAGGGGTAACACTGTTGTTTTTGGCCGAAATTTTGACCCCCTCCGATCTTCTTGAAACTCTGGATTCTGACAGAGGGCCACGAGACTTCGACCAGCGCGCAAAAATGGAGGCTCTAGACCCTTCCAGAGCCGAGATATCGGACGTCAAAGTTTTGACCCGAAAAAAAAACATAAGGGGTAACACTGTCGTTTTTGGCCGAAATTTTGACCCCCTCCGATCTTCTTGAAACTCTGGATTCTGACAGAGGGCCACGAGACTTCGACCAGCGCGCAAAAATGGAGGCTCTAGACCCTTCCAGAGCCGAGATATCGGACGTCAAAGTTTTGACCCGAAAAAAAAACATAAGGGGTAACACTGTCGTTTTTGGCCGAAATTTTGACCCCCTCCGATCTTCTTGAAACTCTGGATTCTGACAGAGGGCCACGAGACTTCGACCAGCGCGCAAAAATGGAGACTCTAGACCCTTCCAGAGCCGAGATATCGGACGTCAAAGTTTTGACCTGAAAAAAAAACATAAGGGGTAACACTGTCGTTTTTGGCCGAAATTTTGACCCCCTCCGATCTTCTTGAAACTCTGGATTCTGACAGAGGGCCACGAGACTTCGACCAGCGCGCAAAAATGGAGGCTCTAGACCCTTCCAGAGCCGAGATATCGGATGTCAAAGTTTTGACCTGAAAAAAAAACATAAGGGGTAACACTGTCGTTTTTGGCCGAAATTTTGACCCCCTCCGATCTTCTTGAAACTCTGGATTCTGACAGAGGGCCACGAGACTTCGACCAGCGCGCAAAAATGGAGGCTCTAGACCCTTCCAGAGCCGAGATATCGGACGTCAAAGTTTTGACCCGAAAAAAAAACATAAGGGGTAACACTGTCGTTTTTGGCCGAAATTTTGACCCCCTCCGATCTTCTTGAAACTCTGGATTCTGACAGAGGGCCACGAGACTTCGACCAGCGCGCAAAAATGGAGGCTCTAGACCCTTCCAGAGCCGAGATATCGGATGTCAAAGTTTTGACCTGAAAAAAAAACATAAGGGGTAACACTGTCGTTTTTGGCCGAAATTTTGACCCCCTCCGATCTTCTTGAAACTCTGGATTCTGACAGAGGGCCACGAGACTTCGACCAGCGCGCAAAAATGGAGGCTCTAGACCCTTCCAGAGCCGAGATATCGGACGTCAAAGTTTTGACCCGAAAAAAAAACATAAGGGGTAACACTGTCGTTTTTGGCCGAAATTTTGACCCCCTCCGATCTTCTTGAAACTCTGGATTCTGACAGAGGGCCACGAGACTTCGACCAGCGCGCAAAAATGGAGGCTCTAGACCCTTCCAGAGCCGAGATATCGGACGTCAAAGTTTTGACCCGAAAAAAAAACATAAGGGGTAACACTGTCGTTTTTGGCCGAAATTTTGACCCCCTCCGATCTTCTTGAAACTCTGGATTCTGACAGAGGGCCACGAGACTTCGACCAGCGCGCAAAAATGGAGGCTCTAGACCCTTCCAGAGCCGAGATATCGGACGTCAAAGTTTTGACCCGAAAAAAAAACATAAGGGGTAACACTGTCGTTTTTGGCCGAAATTTTGACCCCCTCCGATCTTCTTGAAACTCTGGATTCTGACAGAGGGCCACGAGACTTCGACCAGCGCGCAAAAATGGAGGCTCTAGACCCTTCCAGAGCCGAGATATCGGACGTCAAAGTTTTGACCCGAAAAAAAAACATAAGGGGTAACACTGTCGTTTTTGGCCGAAATTTTGACCCCCTCCGATCTTCTTGAAACTCTGGATTCTGACAGAGGGCCACGAGACTTCGACCAGCGCGCAAAAATGGAGGCTCTAGACCCTTCCAGAGCCGAGATATCGGACGTCAAAGTTTTGACCTGAAAAAAAAACATAAGGGGTAACACTGTCGTTTTTGGCCGAAATTTTGACCCCCTCCGATCTTCTTGAAACTCTGGATTCTGACAGAGGGCCACGAGACTTCGACCAGCGCGCAAAAATGGAGGCTCTAGACCCTTCCAGAGCCGAGATATCGGACGTCAAAGTTTTGACCTGAAAAAAAAACATAAGGGGTAACACTGTCGTTTTTGGCCGAAATTTTGACCCCCTCCGATCTTCTTGAAACTCTGGATTCTGACAGAGGGCCACGAGACTTCGACCAGCGCGCAAAAATGGAGGCTCTAGACCCTTCCAGAGCCGAGATATCGGACGTCAAAGTTTTGACCCGAAAAAAAACATAAGGGGTAACACTGTCGTTTTTGGCCGAAATTTTGACCCCCTCCGATCTTCTTGAAACTCTGGATTCTGACAGAGGGCCACGAGACTTCGACCAGCGCGCAAAAATGGAGGCTCTAGACCCTTCCAGAGCCGAGATATCGGACGTCAAAGTTTTGACCCGAAAAAAAAACATAAGGGGTAACACTGTCGTTTTTGGCCGAAATTTTGACCCCCTCCGATCTTCTTGAAACTCTGGATTCTGACAGAAGGCCACGAGACTTCGACCAGCGCGCAAAAATGGAGGCTCTAGACCCTTCCAGAGCCGAGATATCGGATGTCAAAGTTTTGACCTGAAAAAAAAAAACATAAGGGGTAACACTGTCATTTTTGGCCGAAATTTTGACCCCCTCCGATCTTCTTGAAACTCTGGATTCTGACAGAGGGCCACGAGACTTCGACCAGCGCGCAAAAATGGAGGCTCTAGACCCTTCCAGAGCCGAGATATCGGACGTCAAAGTTTTGACCCGAAAAAAAAACATAAGGGGTAACACTGTCGTTTTTGGCCGAAATTTTGACCCCCTCCGATCTTCTTGAAACTCTGGATTCTGACAGAGGGCCACGAGACTTCGACCAGCGCGCAAAAATGGAGGCTCTAGACCCTTCCAGAGCCAAGATATCGGATGTCAAAGTTTTGACCTGAAAAAAAAAAACATAAGGGGTAACACTGTCGTTTTTGGCCGAAATTTTGACCCCCTCCGATCTTCTTGAAACTCTGGATTCTGACAGAGGGCCACGAGACTTCGACCAGCGCGCAAAAATGGAGGCTCTAGACCCCTTCCAGAGCCGAGATATCGGACGTCAAAGTTTTGACCTGAAAAAAAAACATAAGGGGTAACACTGTCGTTTTTGGCCGAAATTTTGACCCCCTCCGATCTTCTTGAAACTCTGGATTCTGACAGAGGGCCACGAGACTTCGACCAGCGCGCAAAAATGGAGGCTCTAGACCCTTCCAGAGCCGAGATATCGGATGTCAAAGTTTTGACCTGAAAAAAAAACATAAGGGGTAACACTGTCGTTTTTGGCTGAAATTTTGACCCCCTCCGATCTTCTTGAAACTCTGGATTCTGACAGAGGGCCACGAGACTTCGACCAGCGCGCAAAAATGGAGGCTCTAGACCCTTCCAGAGCCGAGATATCGGATGTCAAAGTTTTGACCTGAAAAAAAACATAAGGGGTAACACTGTCGTTTTTGGCCGAAATTTTGACCCCCTCCGATCTTCTTGAAACTCTGGATTCTGACAGAGGGCCACGAGACTTCGACCAGCGCGCAAAAATGGAGGCTCTAGACCCTTCCAGAGCCAAGATATCGGATGTCAAAGTTTTGACCTGAAAAAAAAACATAAGGGGTAACACTGTCGTTTTTGGCTGAAATTTTGACCCCCTCCGATCTTCTTGAAACTCTGGATTCTGACAGAGGGCCACGAGACTTCGACCAGCGCGCAAAAATGGAGGCTCTAGACCCTTCCAGAGCCGAGATATCGGACGTCAAAGTTTTGACCCGAAAAAAAAACATAAGGGGTAACACTGTCGTTTTTGGCCGAAATTTTGACCCCCTCCGATCTTCTTGAAACTCTGGATTCTGACAGAGGGCCACGAGACTTCGACCAGCGCGCAAAAATGGAGGCTCTAGACCCTTCCAGAGCCGAGATATCGGACGTCAAAGTTTTGACCTGAAAAAAAAACATAAGGGGTAACACTGTCGTTTTTGGCCGAAATTTTGACCCCCTCCGATCTTCTTGAAACTCTGGATTCTGACAGAGGGCCACGAGACTTCGACCAGCGCGCAAAAATGGAGGCTCTAGACCCTTCCAGAGCCGAGATGTCGGATGTCAAAGTTTTGACCTGAAAAAAAAAACATAAGGGGTAACACTGTCGTTTTTGGCCGAAATTTTGACCCCCTCCGATCTTCTTGAAACTCTGGATTCTGACAGAGGGCCACGAGACTTCGACCAGCACGCAAAAATGGAGGCTCTAGACCCTTCCAGAGCCGAGATATCGGACGTCAAAGTTTTGACCCGAAAAAAAAACATAAGGGGTAACACTGTCGTTTTTGGCCGAAATTTTGACCCCCTCCGATCTTCTTGAAACTCTGGATTCTGACAGAGGGCCACGAGACTTCGACCAGCGCGCAAAAATGGAGGCTCTAGACCCTTCCAGAGCCGAGATATCGGATGTCAAAGTTTTGACCTGAAAAAAAAACATAAGGGGTAACACTGTCGTTTTTGGCCGAAATTTTGACCCCCTCCGATCTTCTTGAAACTCTGGATTCTGACAGAGGGCCACGAGACTTCGACCAGCGCGCAAAAATGGAGGCTCTAGACCCTTCCAGAGCCGAGATATCGGACGTCAAAGTTTTGACCCGAAAAAAAAACATAAGGGGTAACACTGTCGTTTTTGGCCGAAATTTTGACCCCCTCCGATCTTCTTGAAACTCTGGATTCTGACAGAGGGCCACGAGACTTCGACCAGCGCGCAAAAATGGAGGCTCTAGACCCTTCCAGAGCCGAGATATCGGACGTCAAAGTTTTGACCTGAAAAAAAAAACATAAGGGGTAACACTGTCGTTTTTGGCCGAAATTTTGACCCCCTCCGATCTTCTTGAAACTCTGGATTCTGACAGAGGGCCACGAGACTTCGACCAGCGCGCAAAAATGGAGGCTCTAGACCCTTCCAGAGCCGAGATATCGGACGTCAAAGTTTTGACCCGAAAAAAAAAACATAAGGGGTAACACTGTCGTTTTTGGCCGAAATTTTGACCCCCTCCGATCTTCTTGAAACTCTGGATTCTGACAGAGGGCCACGAGACTTCGACCAGCGCGCAAAAATGGAGACTCTAGACCCTTCCAGAGCCGAGATATCGGACGTCAAAGTTTTGACCTGAAAAAAAAACATAAGGGGTAACACTGTCGTTTTTGGCCGAAATTTTGACCCCCTCCGATCTTCTTGAAACTCTGGATTCTGACAGAGGGCCACGAGACTTCGACCAGCGCGCAAAAATGGAGGCTCTAGACCCTTCCAGAGCCGAGATATCGGATGTCAAAGTTTTGACCTGAAAAAAAAACATAAGGGGTAACACTGTTGTTTTTGGCCGAAATTTTGACCCCCTCCGATCTTCTTGAAACTCTGGATTCTGACAGAGGGCCACGAGACTTCGACCAGCGCGCAAAAATGGAGGCTCTAGACCCTTCCAGAGCCGAGATATCGGACGTCAAAGTTTTGACCCGAAAAAAAAACATAAGGGGTAACACTGTCGTTTTTGGCCGAAATTTTGACCCCCTCCGATCTTCTTGAAACTCTGGATTCTGACAGAGGGCCACGAGACTTCGACCAGCGCGCAAAAATGGAGGCTCTAGACCCTTCCAGAGCCGAGATATCGGACGTCAAAGTTTTGACCCGAAAAAAAAACATAAGGGGTAACACTGTCGTTTTTGGCCGAAATTTTGACCCCCTCCGATCTTCTTGAAACTCTGGATTCTGACAGAGGGCCACGAGACTTCGACCAGCGCGCAAAAATGGAGACTCTAGACCCTTCCAGAGCCGAGATATCGGACGTCAAAGTTTTGACCTGAAAAAAAAACATAAGGGGTAACACTGTCGTTTTTGGCCGAAATTTTGACCCCCTCCGATCTTCTTGAAACTCTGGATTCTGACAGAGGGCCACGAGACTTCGACCAGCGCGCAAAAATGGAGGCTCTAGACCCTTCCAGAGCCGAGATATCGGATGTCAAAGTTTTGACCTGAAAAAAAAACATAAGGGGTAACACTGTCGTTTTTGGCCGAAATTTTGACCCCCTCCGATCTTCTTGAAACTCTGGATTCTGACAGAGGGCCACGAGACTTCGACCAGCGCGCAAAAATGGAGGCTCTAGACCCTTCCAGAGCCGAGATATCGGACGTCAAAGTTTTGACCCGAAAAAAAAACATAAGGGGTAACACTGTCGTTTTTGGCCGAAATTTTGACCCCCTCCGATCTTCTTGAAACTCTGGATTCTGACAGAGGGCCACGAGACTTCGACCAGCGCGCAAAAATGGAGGCTCTAGACCCTTCCAGAGCCGAGATATCGGATGTCAAAGTTTTGACCTGAAAAAAAAACATAAGGGGTAACACTGTCGTTTTTGGCCGAAATTTTGACCCCCTCCGATCTTCTTGAAACTCTGGATTCTGACAGAGGGCCACGAGACTTCGACCAGCGCGCAAAAATGGAGGCTCTAGACCCTTCCAGAGCCGAGATATCGGACGTCAAAGTTTTGACCCGAAAAAAAACATAAGGGGTAACACTGTCGTTTTTGGCCGAAATTTTGACCCCCTCCGATCTTCTTGAAACTCTGGATTCTGACAGAGGGCCACGAGACTTCGACCAGCGCGCAAAAATGGAGGCTCTAGACCCTTCCAGAGCCGAGATATCGGACGTCAAAGTTTTGACCCGAAAAAAAAACATAAGGGGTAACACTGTCGTTTTTGGCCGAAATTTTGACCCCCTCCGATCTTCTTGAAACTCTGGATTCTGACAGAGGGCCACGAGACTTCGACCAGCGCGCAAAAATGGAGGCTCTAGACCCTTCCAGAGCCGAGATATCGGATGTCAAAGTTTTGACCTGAAAAAAAAAACATAAGGGGTAACACTGTCATTTTTGGCCGAAATTTTGACCCCCTCCGATCTTCTTGAAACTCTGGATTCTGACAGAGGGCCACGAGACTTCGACCAGCGCGCAAAAATGGAGGCTCTAGACCCTTCCAGAGCCGAGATATCGGACGTCAAAGTTTTGACCTGAAAAAAAACATAAGGGGTAACACTGTCGTTTTTGGCCGAAATTTTGACCCCCTCCGATCTTCTTGAAACTCTGGATTCTGACAGAGGGCCACGAGACTTCGACCAGCGCGCAAAAATGGAGGCTCTAGACCCTTCCAGAGCCAAGATATCGGATGTCAAAGTTTTGACCTGAAAAAAAAAACATAAGGGGTAACACTGTCGTTTTTGGCCGAAATTTTGACCCCCTCCGATCTTCTTGAAACTCTGGATTCTGACAGAGGGCCACGAGACTTCGACCAGCGCGCAAAAATGGAGGCTCTAGACCCTTCCAGAGCCGAGATATCGGACGTCAAAGTTTTGACCTGAAAAAAAAACATAAGGGGTAACACTGTCGTTTTTGGCCGAAATTTTGACCCCCTCCGATCTTCTTGAAACTCTGGATTCTGACAGAGGGCCACGAGACTTCGACCAGCGCGCAAAAATGGAGGCTCTAGACCCTTCCAGAGCCGAGATATCGGACGTCAAAGTTTTGACCCGAAAAAAAACATAAGGGGTAACACTGTCGTTTTTGGCCGAAATTTTGACCCCCTCCGATCTTCTTGAAACTCTGGATTCTGACAGAGGGCCACGAGACTTCGACCAGCGCGCAAAAATGGAGGCTCTAGACCCTTCCAGAGCCGAGATTCGTCAAAGTTTTGACCCGAAAAAAAAAACATAAGGGGTAACACTGTCGTTTTTGGCCGAAATTTTGACCCCCTCCGATCTTCTTGAAACTCTGGATTCTGACAGAAGGCCACGAGACTTCGACCAGCGCGCAAAAATGGAGGCTCTAGACCCTTCCAGAGCCGAGATATCGGACTGTCAAAGTTTTGACCTGAAAAAAAAAAAAACATAAGGGGTAACACTGTCATTTTTGGCCGAAATTTTGACCCCCTCCGATCTTCTTGAAACTCTGGATTCTGACAGAGGGCCACGAGACTTCGACCAGCGCGCAAAAATGGAGGCTCTAGACCCTTCCAGAGCCGAGATATCGGACGTCAAAGTTTTGACCTGAAAAAAAAACATAAGGGGTAACACTGTCGTTTTTGGCCGAAATTTTGACCCCCTCCGATCTTCTTGAAACTCTGGATTCTGACAGAGGGCCACGAGACTTCGACCAGCGCGCAAAAATGGAGGCTCTAGACCCTTCCAGAGCCAAGATATCGGATGTCAAAGTTTTGACCTGAAAAAAAAAACATAAGGGGTAACACTGTCGTTTTTGGCCGAAATTTTGACCCCCTCCGATCTTCTTGAAACTCTGGATTCTGACAGAGGGCCACGAGACTTCGACCATGCGCGCAAAAATGGAGGCTCTAGACCCTTCCAGAGCCGAGATATCGGACGTCAAAGTTTTGACCCGAAAAAAAAACATAAGGGGTAACACTGTCGTTTTTGGCCGAAATTTTGACCCCCTCCGATCTTCTTGAAACTCTGGATTCTGACAGAGGGCCACGAGACTTCGACCAGCGCGCAAAAATGGAGGCTCTAGACCCTTCCAGAGCCGAGATATCGGATGTCAAAGTTTTGACCTGAAAAAAAAACATAAGGGGTAACACTGTCGTTTTTGGCCGAAATTTTGACCCCCTCCGATCTTCTTGAAACTCTGGATTCTGACAGAGGGCCACGAGACTTCGACCAGCGCGCAAAAATGGAGGCTCTAGACCCTTCCAGAGCCGAGATATCGGACGTCAAAGTTTTGACCCGAAAAAAAAACATAAGGGGTAACACTGTCGTTTTTGGCCGAAATTTTGACCCCCTCCGATCTTCTTGAAACTCTGGATTCTGACAGAAGGCCACGAGACTTCGACCAGCGCGCAAAAATGGAGGCTCTAGACCCTTCCAGAGCCGAGATATCGGATGTCAAAGTTTTGACCTGAAAAAAAAAAACATAAGGGGTAACACTGTCATTTTTGGCCGAAATTTTGACCCCCTCCGATCTTCTTGAAACTCTGGATTCTGACAGAGGGCCACGAGACTTCGACCAGCGCGCAAAAATGGAGGCTCTAGACCCTTCCAGAGCCGAGATATCGGACGTCAAAGTTTTGACCCGAAAAAAAAACATAAGGGGTAACACTGTCGTTTTTGGCCGAAATTTTGACCCCCTCCGATCTTCTTGAAACTCTGGATTCTGACAGAGGGCCACGAGACTTCGACCAGCGCGCAAAAATGGAGGCTCTAGACCCTTCCAGAGCCAAGATATCGGATGTCAAAGTTTTGACCTGAAAAAAAAAAACATAAGGGGTAACACTGTCGTTTTTGGCCGAAATTTTGACCCCCTCCGATCTTCTTGAAACTCTGGATTCTGACAGAGGGCCACGAGACTTCGACCAGCGCGCAAAAATGGAGGCTCTAGACCCTTCCAGAGCCGAGATATCGGACGTCAAAGTTTTGACCTGAAAAAAAAACATAAGGGGTAACACTGTCGTTTTTGGCCGAAATTTTGACCCCCTCCGATCTTCTTGAAACTCTGGATTCTGACAGAGGGCCACGAGACTTCGACCAGCGCGCAAAAATGGAGGCTCTAGACCCTTCCAGAGCCGAGATATCGGATGTCAAAGTTTTGACCTGAAAAAAAAACATAAGGGGTAACACTGTCGTTTTTGGCTGAAATTTTGACCCCCTCCGATCTTCTTGAAACTCTGGATTCTGACAGAGGGCCACGAGACTTCGACCAGCGCGCAAAAATGGAGGCTCTAGACCCTTCCAGAGCCGAGATATCGGATGTCAAAGTTTTGACCTGAAAAAAAAACATAAGGGGTAACACTGTCGTTTTTGGCCGAAATTTTGACCCCCTCCGATCTTCTTGAAACTCTGGATTCTGACAGAGGGCCACGAGACTTCGACCAGCGCGCAAAAATGGAGGCTCTAGACCCTTCCAGAGCCAAGATATCGGATGTCAAAGTTTTGACCTGAAAAAAAAACATAAGGGGTAACACTGTCGTTTTTGGCTGAAATTTTGACCCCCTCCGATCTTCTTGAAACTCTGGATTCTGACAGAGGGCCACGAGACTTCGACCAGCGCGCAAAAATGGAGGCTCTAGACCCTTCCAGAGCCGAGATATCGGACGTCAAAGTTTTGACCCGAAAAAAAAACATAAGGGGTAACACTGTCGTTTTTGGCCGAAATTTTGACCCCCTCCGATCTTCTTGAAACTCTGGATTCTGACAGAGGGCCACGAGACTTCGACCAGCGCGCAAAAATGGAGGCTCTAGACCCTTCCAGAGCCGAGATATCGGACGTCAAAGTTTTGACCTGAAAAAAAAACATAAGGGGTAACACTGTCGTTTTTGGCCGAAATTTTGACCCCCTCCGATCTTCTTGAAACTCTGGATTCTGACAGAGGGCCACGAGACTTCGACCAGCGCGCAAAAATGGAGGCTCTAGACCCTTCCAGAGCCGAGATGTAGGATGTCAAAGTTTTGACCTGAAAAAAAAAAACATAAGGGGTAACACTGTCGTTTTTGGCCGAAATTTTGACCCCCTCCGATCTTCTTGAAACTCTGGATTCTGACAGAGGGCCACGAGACTTCGAACAGCACGCAAAAATGGAGGCTCTAGACCCTTCCAGAGCCGAGATATCGGACGTCAAAGTTTTGACCCGAAAAAAAAACATAAGGGGTAACA
The DNA here is from genome assembly GCA_038021265.1 of Cyprinella venusta. Taxonomy (NCBI): domain Eukaryota; kingdom Metazoa; phylum Chordata; class Actinopteri; order Cypriniformes; family Leuciscidae; genus Cyprinella; species Cyprinella venusta. Next base: position 4,895,760 of record CM075881.1, on the reverse strand, counting down.
CTGTCGTTTTTGGCCGAAATTTTGACCCCCTCCGATCTTCTTGAAACTCTGGATTCTGACAGAGGGCCACGAGACTTCGACCAGCGCGCAAAAATGGAGGCTCTAGACCCTTCCAGAGCCGAGATATCGGATGTCAAAGTTTTGAACTGAAAAAAAAAACATAAGGGGTAACACTGTCGTTTTTGGCCGAAATTTTGACCCCCTCCGATCTTCTTGAAACTCTGGATTCTGACAGAGGGCCACGAGACTTCGACCAGCGCGCAAAAATGGAGGCTCTAGACCCTTCCAGAGCCGAGATATCGGACGTCAAAGTTTTGACCCGAAAAAAAAACATAAGGGGTAACACTGTCGTTTTTGGCCGAAATTTTGACCCCCTCCGATCTTCTTGAAACTCTGGATTCTGACAGAGGGCCACGAGACTTCGACCAGCGCGCAAAAATGGAGGCTCTAGACCCTTCCAGAGCCGAGATATCGGACGTCAAAGTTTTGACCTGAAAAAAAAAACATAAGGGGTAACACTGTCGTTTTTGGCCGAAATTTTGACCCCCTCCGATCTTCTTGAAACTCTGGATTCTGACAGAGGGCCACGAGACTTCGACCAGCGCGCAAAAATGGAGGCTCTAGACCCTTCCAGAGCCGAGATATCGGACGTCAAAGTTTTGACCCGAAAAAAAAACATAAGGGGTAACACTGTCGTTTTTGGCCGAAATTTTGACCCCCTCCGATCTTCTTGAAACTCTGGATTCTGACAGAGGGCCACGAGACTTCGACCAGCGCGCAAAAATGGAGACTCTAGACCCTTCCAGAGCCGAGATATCGGACGTCAAAGTTTTGACCTGAAAAAAAAACATAAGGGGTAACACTGTCGTTTTTGGCCGAAATTTTGACCCCCTCCGATCTTCTTGAAACTCTGGATTCTGACAGAGGGCCACGAGACTTCGACCAGCGCGCAAAAATGGAGGCTCTAGACCCTTCCAGAGCCGAGATATCGGATGTCAAAGTTTTGACCTGAAAAAAAAACATAAGGGGTAACACTGTTGTTTTTGGCCGAAATTTTGACCCCCTCCGATCTTCTTGAAACTCTGGATTCTGACAGAGGGCCACGAGACTTCGACCAGCGCGCAAAAATGGAGGCTCTAGACCCTTCCAGAGCCGAGATATCGGACGTCAAAGTTTTGACCCGAAAAAAAAACATAAGGGGTAACACTGTCGTTTTTGGCCGAAATTTTGACCCCCTCCGATCTTCTTGAAACTCTGGATTCTGACAGAGGGCCACGAGACTTCGACCAGCGCGCAAAAATGGAGGCTCTAGACCCTTCCAGAGCCGAGATATCGGACGTCAAAGTTTTGACCCGAAAAAAAAACATAAGGGGTAACACTGTCGTTTTTGGCCGAAATTTTGACCCCCTCCGATCTTCTTGAAACTCTGGATTCTGACAGAGGGCCACGAGACTTCGACCAGCGCGCAAAAATGGAGACTCTAGACCCTTCCAGAGCCGAGATATCGGACGTCAAAGTTTTGACCTGAAAAAAAAACATAAGGGGTAACACTGTCGTTTTTGGCCGAAATTTTGACCCCCTCCGATCTTCTTGAAACTCTGGATTCTGACAGAGGGCCACGAGACTTCGACCAGCGCGCAAAAATGGAGGCTCTAGACCCTTCCAGAGCCGAGATATCGGATGTCAAAGTTTTGACCTGAAAAAAAAACATAAGGGGTAACACTGTCGTTTTTGGCCGAAATTTTGACCCCCTCCGATCTTCTTGAAACTCTGGATTCTGACAGAGGGCCACGAGACTTCGACCAGCGCGCAAAAATGGAGGCTCTAGACCCTTCCAGAGCCGAGATATCGGACGTCAAAGTTTTGACCCGAAAAAAAAACATAAGGGGTAACACTGTCGTTTTTGGCCGAAATTTTGACCCCCTCCGATCTTCTTGAAACTCTGGATTCTGACAGAGGGCCACGAGACTTCGACCAGCGCGCAAAAATGGAGGCTCTAGACCCTTCCAGAGCCGAGATATCGGATGTCAAAGTTTTGACCTGAAAAAAAAACATAAGGGGTAACACTGTCGTTTTTGGCCGAAATTTTGACCCCCTCCGATCTTCTTGAAACTCTGGATTCTGACAGAGGGCCACGAGACTTCGACCAGCGCGCAAAAATGGAGGCTCTAGACCCTTCCAGAGCCGAGATATCGGACGTCAAAGTTTTGACCCGAAAAAAAACATAAGGGGTAACACTGTCGTTTTTGGCCGAAATTTTGACCCCCTCCGATCTTCTTGAAACTCTGGATTCTGACAGAGGGCCACGAGACTTCGACCAGCGCGCAAAAATGGAGGCTCTAGACCCTTCCAGAGCCGAGATATCGGACGTCAAAGTTTTGACCCGAAAAAAAAACATAAGGGGTAACACTGTCGTTTTTGGCCGAAATTTTGACCCCCTCCGATCTTCTTGAAACTCTGGATTCTGACAGAGGGCCACGAGACTTCGACCAGCGCGCAAAAATGGAGGCTCTAGACCCTTCCAGAGCCGAGATATCGGATGTCAAAGTTTTGACCTGAAAAAAAAAAACATAAGGGGTAACACTGTCATTTTTGGCCAAAATTTTGACCCCCTCCGATCTTCTTGAAACTCTGGATTCTGACAGAGGGCCACGAGACTTCGACCAGCGCGCAAAAATGGAGGCTCTAGACCCTTCCAGAGCCGAGATATCGGACGTCAAAGTTTTGACCTGAAAAAAAAACATAAGGGGTAACACTGTCGTTTTTGGCCGAAATTTTGACCCCCTCCGATCTTCTTGAAACTCTGGATTCTGACAGAGGGCCACGAGACTTCGACCAGCGCGCAAAAATGGAGGCTCTAGACCCTTCCAGAGCCAAGATATCGGATGTCAAAGTTTTGACCTGAAAAAAAAACATAAGGGGTAACACTGTCGTTTTTGGCCGAAATTTTGACCCCCTCCGATCTTCTTGAAACTCTGGATTCTGACAGAGGGCCACGAGACTTCGACCAGCGCGCAAAAATGGAGGCTCTAGACCCTTCCAGAGCCGAGATATCGGACGTCAAAGTTTTGACCTGAAAAAAAAACATAAGGGGTAACACTGTCGTTTTTGGCCGAAATTTTGACCCCCTCCGATCTTCTTGAAACTCTGGATTCTGACAGAGGGCCACGAGACTTCGACCAGCGCGCAAAAATGGAGGCTCTAGACCCTTCCAGAGCCGAGATATCGGACGTCAAAGTTTTGACCCGAAAAAAAACATAAGGGGTAACACTGTCGTTTTTGGCCGAAATTTTGACCCCCTCCGATCTTCTTGAAACTCTGGATTCTGACAGAGGGCCACGAGACTTCGACCAGCGCGCAAAAATGGAGGCTCTAGACCCTTCCAGAGCCGAGATATCGGACGTCAAAGTTTTGACCCGAAAAAAAAACATAAGGGGTAACACTGTCGTTTTTGGCCGAAATTTTGACCCCCTCCGATCTTCTTGAAACTCTGGATTCTGACAGAAGGCCACGAGACTTCGACCAGCGCGCAAAAATGGAGGCTCTAGACCCTTCCAGAGCCGAGATATCGGATGTCAAAGTTTTGACCTGAAAAAAAAAAAAACATAAGGGGTAACACTGTCATTTTTGGCCGAAATTTTGACCCCCTCCGATCTTCTTGAAACTCTGGATTCTGACAGAGGGCCACGAGACTTCGACCAGCGCGCAAAAATGGAGGCTCTAGACCCTTCCAGAGCCGAGATATCGGACGTCAAAGTTTTGACCTGAAAAAAAAACATAAGGGGTAACACTGTCGTTTTTGGCCGAAATTTTGACCCCCTCCGATCTTCTTGAAACTCTGGATTCTGACAGAGGGCCACGAGACTTCGACCAGCGCGCAAAAATGGAGGCTCTAGACCCTTCCAGAGCCAAGATATCGGATGTCAAAGTTTTGACCTGAAAAAAAAACATAAGGGGTAACACTGTCGTTTTTGGCCGAAATTTTGACCCCCTCCGATCTTCTTGAAACTCTGGATTCTGACAGAGGGCCACGAGACTTCGACCAGCGCGCAAAAATGGAGGCTCTAGACCCTTCCAGAGCCGAGATATCGGACGTCAAAGTTTTGACCCGAAAAAAAAAACATAAGGGGTAACACTGTCGTTTTTGGCCGAAATTTTGACCCCCTCCGATCTTCTTGAAACTCTGGATTCTGACAGAGGGCCACGAGACTTCGACCAGCGCGCAAAAATGGAGGCTCTAGACCCTTCCAGAGCCGAGATATCGGATGTCAAAGTTTTGACCTGAAAAAAAAACATAAGGGGTAACACTGTCGTTTTTGGCCGAAATTTCGACCCCCTCCGATCTTCTTGAAACTCTGGATTCTGACAGAGGGCCACGAGACTTCGACCAGCGCGCAAAAATGGAGGCTCTAGACCCTTCCAGAGCCTAGATGTAGGATGTCAAAGTTTTGACCTGAAAAAAAAACATAAGGGGTAACACTGTCGTTTTTGGCCGAAATTTTGACCCCCTCCGATCTTCTTGAAACTCTGGATTCTGACAGAGGGCCACGAGACTTCGACCAGCGCGCAAAAATGGAGGCTCTAGACCCTTCCAGAGCCGAGATATCGGACGTCAAAGTTTTGACCCGAAAAAAAAACATAAGGGGTAACACTGTCGTTTTTGGCCGAAATTTTGACCCCCTCCGATCTTCTTGAAACTCTGGATTCTGACAGAGGGCCACGAGACTTCGACCAGCGCGCAAAAATGGAGGCTCTAGACCCTTCCAGAGCCGAGATATCGGATGTCAAAGTTTTGAACTGAAAAAAAAACATAAGGGGTAACACTGTCGTTTTTGGCCGAAATTTTGACCCCCTCCGATCTTCTTGAAACTCTGGATTCTGACAGAGGGCCACGAGACTTCGACCAGCGCGCAAAAATGGAGGCTCTAGACCCTTCCAGAGCCGAGATATCGGATGTCAAAGTTTTGACCTGAAAAAAAAACATAAGGGGTAACACTGTCGTTTTTGGCCGAAATTTTGACCCCCTTCGATCTTCTTGAAACTCTGGATTCTGACAGAGGGCCACGAGACTTCGACCAGCGCGCAAAAATGGAGGCTCTAGACCCTTCCAGAGCCGAGATATCGGATGTCAAAGTTTTGACCTGAAAAAAAAACATAAGGGGTAACACTGTCGTTTTTGGCCGAAATTTTGACCCCCTCCGATCTTCTTGAAACTCTGGATTCTGACAGAGGGCCACGAGACTTCGACCAGCGCGCAAAAATGGAGGCTCTAGACCCTTCCAGAGCCGAGATATCGGACATCAAAGTTTTGACCTGAAAAAAAAACATAAGGGGTAACACTGTCGTTTTTGGCCGAAATTTTGACCCCCTCCGATCTTCTTGAAACTCTGGATTCTGACAGAGGGCCACGAGACTTCGACCAGCGCGCAAAAATGGAGGCTCTAGACCCTTCCAGAGCCGAGATATCGGACGTCAAAGTTTTGACCCGAAAAAAAAACATAAGGGGTAACACTGTCGTTTTTGGCCGAAATTTTGACCCCCTCCGATCTTCTTGAAACTCTGGATTCTGACAGAGGGCCACGAGACTTCGACCAGCGCGCAAAAATGGAGGCTCTAGACCCTTCCAGAGCCGAGATATCGGATGTCAAAGTTTTGACCTGAAAAAAAAACATAAGGGGTAACACTGTCGTTTTTGGCCGAAATTTTGACCCCCTCCGATCTTCTTGAAACTCTGGATTCTGACAGAGGGCCACGAGACTTCGACCAGCGCGCAAAAATGGAGGCTCTAGACCCTTCCAGAGCCAAGATATCGGATGTCAAAGTTTTGACCTGAAAAAAAAACATAAGGGGTAACACTGTCGTTTTTGGCCGAAATTTTGACCCCCTCCGATCTTCTTGAAACTCTGGATTCTGACAGAGGGCCACGAGACTTCGACCAGCGCGCAAAAATGGAGGCTCTAGACCCTTCCAGAGCCGAGATATCGGACGTCAAAGTTTTGACCCGAAAAAAAAACATAAGGGGTAACACTGTCGTTTTTGGCCGAAATTTTGACCCCCTCCGATCTTCTTGAAACTCTGGATTCTGACAGAGGGCCACGAGACTTCGACCAGCGCGCAAAAATGGAGGCTCTAGACCCTTCCAGAGCCGAGATATCGGATGTCAAAGTTTTGACCTGAAAAAAAAACATAAGGGGTAACACTGTCGTTTTTGGCCGAAATTTTGACCCCCTCCGATCTTCTTGAAACTCTGGATTCTGACAGAGGGCCACGAGACTTCGACCAGCGCGCAAAAATGGAGGCTCTAGACCCTTCCAGAGCCGAGATATCGGACGTCAAAGTTTTGACCTGAAAAAAAAACATAAGGGGTAACACTGTCGTTTTTGGCCGAAATTTTGACCCCCTCCGATCTTCTTGAAACTCTGGATTCTGACAGAGGGCCACGAGACTTCGACCTGCACGCAAAAATGGAGGCTCTAGACCCTTCCAGAGCCAAGATATCGGATGTCAAAGTTTTGACCTGAAAAAAAAAAACATAAGGGGTAACACTGTCGTTTTTGGCCGAAATTTTGACCCCCTCCGATCTTCTTGAAACTCTGGATTCTGACAGAGGGCCACGAGACTTCGACCAGCGCGCAAAAATGGAGGCTCTAGACCCTTCCAGAGCCGAGATATCGGACGTCAAAGTTTTGACCTGAAAAAAAAACATAAGGGGTAACACTGTCGTTTTTGGCCGAAATTTTGACCCCCTCCGATCTTCTTGAAACTCTGGATTCTGACAGAGGGCCACGAGACTTCGACCAGCGCGCAAAAATGGAGGCTCTAGACCCTTCCAGAGCCGAGATATCGGATGTCAAAGTTTTGACCTGAAAAAAAAACATAAGGGGTAACACTGTCGTTTTTGGCTGAAATTTTGACCCCCTCCGATCTTCTTGAAACTCTGGATTCTGACAGAGGGCCACGAGACTTCGACCAGCGCGCAAAAATGGAGGCTCTAGACCCTTCCAGAGCCGAGATATCGGATGTCAAAGTTTTGACCTGAAAAAAAAACATAAGGGGTAACACTGTCGTTTTTGGCCGAAATTTTGACCCCCTCCGATCTTCTTGAAACTCTGGATTCTGACAGAGGGCCACGAGACTTCGACCAGCGCGCAAAAATGGAGGCTCTAGACCCTTCCAGAGCCAAGATATCGGATGTCAAAGTTTTGACCTGAAAAAAAAAACATAAGGGGTAACACTGTCGTTTTTGGCCGAAATTTTGACCCCCTCCGATCTTCTTGAAACTCTGGATTCTGACAGAGGGCCACGAGACTTCGACCAGCACGCAAAAATGGAGGCTCTAGACCCTTCCAGAGCCGAGATATCGGACGTCAAAGTTTTGACCCGAAAAAAAAAACATAAGGGGTAACACTGTCGTTTTTGGCCGAAATTTTGACCCCCTCCGATCTTCTTGAAACTCTGGATTCTGACAGAGGGCCACGAGACTTCGACCAGCGCGCAAAAATGGAGGCTCTAGACCCTTCCAGAGCCGAGATATCGGATGTCAAAGTTTTGAACTGAAAAAAAAAACATAAGGGGTAACACTGTCGTTTTTGGCCGAAATTTTGACCCCCTCCGATCTTCTTGAAACTCTGGATTCTGACAGAGGGCCACGAGACTTCGACCAGCGCGCAAAAATGGAGGCTCTAGACCCTTCCAGAGCCGAGATATCGGACGTCAAAGTTTTGACCCGAAAAAAAAACATAAGGGGTAACACTGTCGTTTTTGGCCGAAATTTTGACCCCCTCCGATCTTCTTGAAACTCTGGATTCTGACAGAGGGCCACGAGACTTCGACCAGCGCGCAAAAATGGAGGCTCTAGACCCTTCCAGAGCCGAGATATCGGACGTCAAAGTTTTGACCTGAAAAAAAAAACATAAGGGGTAACACTGTCGTTTTTGGCCGAAATTTTGACCCCCTCCGATCTTCTTGAAACTCTGGATTCTGACAGAGGGCCACGAGACTTCGACCAGCGCGCAAAAATGGAGGCTCTAGACCCTTCCAGAGCCGAGATATCGGACGTCAAAGTTTTGACCCGAAAAAAAAACATAAGGGGTAACACTGTCGTTTTTGGCCGAAATTTTGACCCCCTCCGATCTTCTTGAAACTCTGGATTCTGACAGAGGGCCACGAGACTTCGACCAGCGCGCAAAAATGGAGACTCTAGACCCTTCCAGAGCCGAGATATCGGACGTCAAAGTTTTGACCCTAAAAAAAAAACATAAGGGGTAACACTGTCGTTTTTGGCCGAAATTTTGACCCCCTCCGATCTTCTTGAAACTCTGGATTCTGACAGAGGGCCACGAGACTTCGACCAGCGCGCAAAAATGGAGGCTCTAGACCCTTCCAGAGCCGAGATATCGGATGTCAAAGTTTTGACCTGAAAAAAAAACATAAGGGGTAACACTGTCGTTTTTGGCCGAAATTTTGACCCCCTCCGATCTTCTTGAAACTCTGGATTCTGACAGAGGGCCACGAGACTTCGACCAGCGCGCAAAAATGGAGGCTCTAGACCCTTCCAGAGCCGAGATATCGGACGTCAAAGTTTTGACCCGAAAAAAAAACATAAGGGGTAACACTGTCGTTTTTGGCCGAAATTTTGACCCCCTCCGATCTTCTTGAAACTCTGGATTCTGACAGAGGGCCACGAGACTTCGACCAGCGCGCAAAAATGGAGGCTCTAGACCCTTCCAGAGCCGAGATATCGGATGTCAAAGTTTTGACCTGAAAAAAAAACATAAGGGGTAACACTGTCGTTTTTGGCCGAAATTTTGACCCCCTCCGATCTTCTTGAAACTCTGGATTCTGACAGAGGGCCACGAGACTTCGACCAGCGCGCAAAAATGGAGGCTCTAGACCCTTCCAGAGCCGAGATATCGGATGTCAAAGTTTTGACCTGAAAAAAAAACATAAGGGGTAACACTGTCGTTTTTGGCCGAAATTTTGACCCCCTCCGATCTTCTTGAAACTCTGGATTCTGACAGAGGGCCACGAGACTTCGACCAGCGCGCAAAAATGGAGGCTCTAGACCCTTCCAGAGCCGAGATATCGGACGTCAAAGTTTTGACCTGAAAAAAAAACATAAGGGGTAACACTGTCGTTTTTGGCCGAAATTTTGACCCCCTCCGATCTTCTTGAAACTCTGGATTCTGACAGAGGGCCACGAGACTTCGACCTGCACGCAAAAATGGAGGCTCTAGACCCTTCCAGAGCCAAGATATCGGATGTCAAAGTTTTGACCTGAAAAAAAAAAACATAAGGGGTAACACTGTCGTTTTTGGCCGAAATTTTGACCCCCTCCGATCTTCTTGAAACTCTGGATTCTGACAGAGGGCCACGAGACTTCGACCAGCGCGCAAAAATGGAGGCTCTAGACCCTTCCAGAGCCGAGATATCGGACGTCAAAGTTTTGACCTGAAAAAAAAACATAAGGGGTAACACTGTCGTTTTTGGCCGAAATTTTGACCCCCTCCGATCTTCTTGAAACTCTGGATTCTGACAGAGGGCCACGAGACTTCGACCAGCGCGCAAAAATGGAGGCTCTAGACCCTTCCAGAGCCGAGATATCGGATGTCAAAGTTTTGACCTGAAAAAAAAACATAAGGGGTAACACTGTCGTTTTTGGCTGAAATTTTGACCCCCTCCGATCTTCTTGAAACTCTGGATTCTGACAGAGGGCCACGAGACTTCGACCAGCGCGCAAAAATGGAGGCTCTAGACCCTTCCAGAGCCGAGATATCGGATGTCAAAGTTTTGACCTGAAAAAAAAACATAAGGGGTAACACTGTCGTTTTTGGCCGAAATTTTGACCCCCTCCGATCTTCTTGAAACTCTGGATTCTGACAGAGGGCCACGAGACTTCGACCAGCGCGCAAAAATGGAGGCTCTAGACCCTTCCAGAGCCAAGATATCGGATGTCAAAGTTTTGACCTGAAAAAAAAAACATAAGGGGTAACACTGTCGTTTTTGGCCGAAATTTTGACCCCCTCCGATCTTCTTGAAACTCTGGATTCTGACAGAGGGCCACGAGACTTCGACCAGCACGCAAAAATGGAGGCTCTAGACCCTTCCAGAGCCGAGATATCGGACGTCAAAGTTTTGACCCGAAAAAAAAAACATAAGGGGTAACACTGTCCCCAGCCAACATTTGTATGTGGGGCCCATATGGGTATGAAATGGGCTGAAAAATGGGCCCCATGTAGGATTGTCCGCGGGTTACGTAATGGCCCCATGTTCATTGCCCAGATAAATTCCATGTAGGATTGCACTTGGTACTAAGCCGGACCCAAGTGGGCAACATGCACAAGACCCATCTCGGGCCCAGCTTTAACCCAGCCGACATTTGTATGTGGGGCCCATGTGGGTTTGAAATGGGCTGAAAAATGGGCTCTGTATGGGATTGTCCGCGGGTTACATAATGGCCCCACGTTAATTGCCCAGATGAATTTCATGTAGGATTGCACTTGGTACTAGGTCGGACCCAAGTGGGCAACTTGCACAAGACCCATCTCGGGCCCAGCTGTAACCCAGCCGACATTTGTATGTGGGGCCCATGTGGGTTTGAAATGGGCTGCAAAAATGGGCTCTGTATGGGATTGTCCGCGGGTTACATAATGGCCCCATGTTAATTGCCCAGATGAATTTCATGTAGGATTGCACTTGGTACTAGGTCGGACCCACGTGGGCAACTTGCACAAGACCCATCTCGGGCCCAGCTGTAACCCAGCCGACATTTGTATGTGGGGCCCATGTGGGTTTGAAATGGGCTGAAAAATGGGCTCTGTATGGGATTGTCCGCGGGTTACATAATGGCCCCATGTTAATTGCCCAGATGAATTTCATGTAGGATTGCACTTGGTACTAGGTCGGACCCAAGTGGGCAACTTGCACAAGACCCATCTCGGGCCCAGCTGTAACCCAGCCGACATTTGTATGTGGGGCCCATGTGGGTTTGAAATGGGCTGCAAAAATGGGTTCTGTATGGGATTGTCCACAGGTTACATAATGGCCCCATGTTAATTGCCCAGATGAATTTCATGTAGGATTGCACTTGGTACTAGGTCGGACCTAAGTGGGCCACATGCACAAGACCCATCTCGGGCCAAGCTTTAACCCACCTGAAATTTGTATGTGGGGCCCATGTGGGTTTGAAATGGGCTGAAAAATGGGCTCTGTATGGGATTGTCCATGGGTTCAATAATGGCCCCATGCCAACTGCCCACATGGATATCATATAGGATCGCACTTATAAACAGGTGGGCCCCAACTGGGCCACATGCACAAGACCTATCTTGGTCCCAGCTTTAGTTTTTTGTGGGTACTACAAGATTACTATATGGGCTGAAATACGGGCTTTAAGTGGGTTTGTCCATAGATTCCATGCTGGCCCCAGCAACTTGCTGGATTCAGGATTTCACAGGGCTTTAGGTGGGGCCCAACTTGGAATCATGCATGTGGCCCAACTAGGGATCATCTGGGCTCCATCTAAATAAGTAGCAACACCACACAAACAAGTTTTAAATCATTAGAGCACACAGTGATATTGAAATATTTTCAAATTTCAATTTTATTAAAATTACTCATCATCATATTATGCTATATTCTAAAATTCCTGGGACAATATTTAAAGAAGCAGATTTATGTCAGAGTATACAGTATCTCTTTAATGTTTTATACCTATTTGTTAAAGTACATATTTTGAACCTGTATTTGACCCAGTCTTTACTGAACATTTGAACAAGATATAAATTGGTGACAGAAGAAGCAGCAACTATACAGTACATTTATCAGCTTACACTGCAGACAGTCATTTGCAGTTCTAGACACTCTCCTCCTCCATCTCTTGTCCTGGACTATTTTGAGAGTTCCCTCTCAATTCCTGGCCAGTTGATCTGTGTTCCTCTGCAAAACAATTTTATTTTATTTTATTTTTTAGGGATTTTGATTTTAGAAAAAACATGTTACTTACACATATCACAAAACCTTATGCCAGAACAACAATTTTTACTCAGGATAAAAAAAAAACAGCAAATAAATTATAAAGGAATAGTGGCGGTTTTGGAATGTCACTAGAAGGGCATTTGGGAAATCAATAAAAACAGTTTATAAAGCATGCATAATAAGTAAGTATAATGATTTATGATTGCTTTTAAAGTAAAATTAGGGATGCTTCGATCAATCGGCCAGATATTAGGGTTAGGTTAACTAAAAAGTAAAAGTTTATTTATATTATAGCACCTTTCACAGGTACAAGGCCACAAAGTGCCTTACAACAAAAACATTAATATCATAAAATACACACAATAAAAGCATAGACAGTACATGATCATGTCATGTAACACAGGTAGAAAAAGCCTGAACAAATAAATGAGTCATAAGTCTGCATTTGAAGGCATAAACAAACAGGGTATATACAGTAATCCTTAAGTTAAATTTACTACTTTTTAATATCTTTTTTACTACCTTCAGATATTTTTTTAAAACCATCACGACACTGAATTGCAAGTGTTAACCAGCGACCTTTCTATTACACAGATTTTGACATTTACAACATACAAAAATGAATAGATTTAGAGCACACATTCCATTTTTATGTTTAATGGATTGCATTTGCGACCGAAGCGCATTAGCTCCCATCCAGTTAACATTCATGTTTTTTTACACACCAAACAATAGGGAATGCATTGACATCACTTTCCCACCAGTACAACCCCCCTAAGTCTGACTGAGTGGCAAAAGATCTGCTGCGTGACTAGATTTAAGAGGGGAAAATGCGAAAATGCAACTAAAACGAACAATTTGATGAATTTGAACTGAATGATGAACTAAATGTTGGACTCAATATAGTGTTCCTAACAACTTACTAAAGATCCAGTGATCCTTGGATATTGACATTCAGCCAAGCAATCGTGTCGCCTGACATTTATGTTTGCCTGATTTCAATACCAGGGAAATAAAAGCAATATGTAGACCTACAAAGGCAAAAGCAAATTTGCCTGTGAATGCTTTATATAAATACAATTTAGGTAGGTCTAAATCTGGGCGATCACTTATATCAGGGTTATATAGCCTCTATATATCGTCATATCGTCCAGCCACTGAATATGACGTCAGCATCAAACAGACAGAGATGAAAGATCTTTGATTGTGCCCAGATAAGCTAAAGCCCATATTTAAACGGACTAACGCAAACACAGAATGGGACACCTGATAGTCTGAAAAAAATAATACCTAATTTTTAAAAAAAAATAATACCTCTCAGACTACATTTAACACTTTTAAAAGCCTTAAATTTGACAATTTTGATTTATCACTTTTTAATACTTTTTAAAACCCCGCGGACACCCTGTCAAAAGAGCGCATACAGTGGGAGGGGGTTATTAAACGCCTTCTGAAGCAAAGCCATGAGTTTGTGTAAGAAAAATATTCAGTAACGCTTTAGATTACAGCCCGGAATGTACTGTGTAATTAAGAGGAATTTACAGTGTAACTTTATGCAATTATAGTGTACCTATAAAATACTTGCATGTAAGCATATGGGTAAAGTTTTGGGAATAAAGGGGTAACAACTAGGAGAATTAAAAATATATGTTTATACTGTAAGTATTATAGAACTAAGGGGTACTTATTCTACTATTATGATACAACAATCTTACATTTGGGAGCAATTTAGTGAGTACATACACTGCAAACCTTTTTGTAAAAATTGTGTATCAATACTGTATAGTTTTTTTTTAAATGACAGGGTACATATCTAGGCATTTATACAAATCTTTATTATTTTTTAAAAAGAAATTATAGCAAAAGTGTATATGTTTAAGTTTTGGCTAACATGTTTTAGGGCAAGAAAAGCTAAGACTATAGAGAGCCTAAGTCCCGCCCCTTCGCTTCCGGCTCATGGGACCTTATTTCGGAAAAAATATGAATGGTGGTCAATGGCGAGAGACAACTTATCTTTTTATTCCGTCTGAACTGTGCCCTCAATTACACATATGATGTTTGTGAATTTAAAAGATGATTCTCAAAGTCAAAAACGTCGCAGTTTGTCATACAACAGAAGAGTAACTTTTAGTTTTCTGTGAAAATCGCTCTGTGAACTACATCTCCCGGGAAACGAAACGAGATCCGCTGCTCGTGTGTGTGCAGTCTGGTACAAAACACTCAGGTAGGACGGCGTAACGTTACAATTATAACGTAAGACTGTAGAAACAATGACAGACAGCCTCAGTAAAGTTAGCTTCAGTCATTGAGAGAAAACGTGCGCCTTTGGGGTTTGTAGTCTTTGTAATTACGTATTTTCACAGTCTTATACCTCAACGGTTTTACATCAAACTGCGACTTTCTTTGCTTTAAAATGTATCTTTTAAATTGACAGACATCATATGTGTAATTCAGGGCACAATTCAAACCAGATCAAAATATTTGTTGTCTCTCGCCATTGACTACCATTCAATATTTTTCCGAAATAAGGTCCCATGGTGGGCGACCGGAAGGGGAGGGACTTAGGCTCTCTATTGCAATTTTTGGTTTGTTTGATGTGGTTACAGGGTAAGTGGTGCTTGTATAATAAATAAAAGTTTCCAAGTCAGTGATATAAAACTGTGTGTGTATTTTTATTGTACTTACCCTGTAACTACATGGAACAAGGGGGTAACAAGCACCACTACATGAAACAAGAGTATCTTTCCTCAATATTTAAGCAAAAGTTGCAATAGTTTTCGTGTTAGTGCACTTTTGTAAAAAAGACGACTTTAGAAATGCATATTATGTACCCTGTATTATTTTAAAAAGCCTGTAATTTTACAGTAGGTGGTTCACCATTATTTCAAAAGGGTACGCAGTGTATATTCTCCCTAAATTACTCCCAAATGTAAGATTGTTATATAATAATAGTAGGATAAGCACCCTTTAGTTCTTTAAGACTTACAAATAATTGTTTAATTCTTCTGGTTGTTACCCCCTTATTCCTCAAACTTAAAATATTGTTCCCTTATACTTATATTGTAAGTATGGTATAGGTACACTATAATTACCAAAGTTTACGTTGTTAAATCGCTTTAATTACGCTGTACTTTCCAGGCTGTAATCTAAAGCATTATCAAATATTCATATTTAAAACTTTATTAAATAAAATAACCAACTTCCGGCCAAGCAAACATACAGATTGCACTTAAGTGTAAAGTGCAACTTATGCAGTTTTAAGTTGATATTTACTCTACGCCATTATGCACTACACTACTTCTGACGTCACAAATTGACCTATGACAAAGCCATACACTCAAATGCGGTGAGCCAATCACAGTGCGCAGCTAACCCAATACACTCGGACATTCTCTGCTTCCACGTCCATTGAAATGCATTGCAGTTAGTCAGTTTTCGTTAGTTTTTTTCTTGTCATTTTAAGTTTAAAATGGTCAAACGGTGCGCATGGGGTATATGCAACTCCGACATTAGGTTCCCAAGAGACTGGGCGACGGCGTGTATTTCTTTACCCTTTCCCAAGCCACTTCTCAACCGAGATAAGTGTCTGCTCTGGATTAAGTAATGCGATTAAGTTATGCAGTAGACCACAACACTGACTAAACATCGATAAATTAAAAAAAGGATGTCTTTTCTGTTCTAAGTTAAGTCAACAACGTATTTGAACGTTATCTTTAAAATCTCTAACGTAATGTTAGGCTAAGTTAGCTTAGCCATAGGTCAATTGCGTAAGTTTGTAAGTAGGCTGCTTATGGCCATTTAGTTGGAAGCTAGTTATTTTACTTTAAAACGTTTTAAATATGGGTATTTTTCAAACAAAAACTTTGCTTCAGAAGGCCTTTATTAACCCCCCTGGAGCCGTGTGGAGTTTATGATGGATGGATGCACTTTTGGATGCATGAGCTTGGGTGAGCTTCAAAGTAATAGTTGCAATCCACTGCCATTATGAAGCTTGAAAGCGTCAGGGTGTTTATTAATAAAACTCTGATTGTATTTGTCTGAAAGAAGAACGTGGGCTAATATACACCTAGGATGGCTTGAGGGTGAGTAAATCATGGGCTAACTACTCTAATTAAATTTGATCAATTAATTAATTTTGTCAATTTTAAATTAAGTACAATCAAAACACCTCAACAAGGTTAATAAATCCATACCGGAAGTGACAGTACACTGTAGTAGATAAAGAGCAATCCACCAAATTGCCAGTACGCATCTGGATCCTTGGTCAATCTGGGATGGGGTGGGGTGATGCGTCCTTAAAAATAAAGATTACATATTTTCAATTCCTTTATACAATATTAAACAAAACGTGTTTATATCATACCAACATTTGCGATTATAAAACATTCAGAGAACATGAAAAAATGGTCCCCAATAGCTCCCCGGGCGCCACTGTGTGTGTTTAATACTCACTGCTCTGTGTGTGTGTGCTTGCGTGCACTTGAATGGATGAAATGAAGAGCACAAATTCCGAGTATGGGAAAACCATACTTGGCTACATGTCTCATCACATCACACAATTGTAGCTTTAAAAAAGACAATTGCTACTCCAAAATCAAACAAACCATCTAATAATTTTACCTGTAGCCACATTTATCCTGTTATGACACGTCTGAGGGTCTTTCCCTTGATGTTCTTCCGTGAACTAAATAAAGAGCTCATGATGGTGCCATGTTCTCCTTTCTTTGTCACTTTAGAGGAAGAAAGACATAAAGATAAAAAGTTACTCAGACTTGTCACTGGTAGAGGATATGACTTTTAATGATGAGTATAATATTTTTAACAACATAATATTAATCCCAATGTAAGGTTTAGAAGAAATGGTTAAAACTGACTTACATCTTAATGAAGTTGATAATAATGCCGTGGTGGATTTGTCTCTCTGTTGGGTGCCTGCTCTCCCCCCAAAAATCTTCTTCCAGTGCTCGATATATAAAAATAAAAAAAAGTAAACAAATCTCTTATCATTAACTGTTCGCAGTTATCAGTTTTTTAAGAGGTGATGTAAAATATTAAGAAACGGGCATATACAAAAACATAAATAACATTTCTCAACTCTTCTGTAGATTCCAGTGTTTCAGAGAGACTGTTTTATCAGTCAAATCAAGTATATAGTGCTTTTCACAATATATCAGTCACTTTACTCATTTGGATTCTCCTTCCCTAGTAAATAAATAAATAACTTATACCAAAGTATATTTAAAACACATTACATACTAATTATACTTAAATTTCATTATTGACACATCATCTAAGAAGACTTTATTACACAATGAAGATTTTTTTCTATAGCCTATAGCTATATTACGACAAAAAATAATAATAAATAAAGTTAAGTGTACCTAAAGTATATTTGCAATAGTTCCACTTTAGCACAATCAAATGCAAACGCTATACTCAGAATACTACTTAAATACTTAACAGTCAATGGTTAACAACCCGTTATGTTACACACACAACTCCTAACCTATCCTTACGTCCGTTATCCGTTTATAAATCTCTCGTGTAAGTTATACAGAACATTTCTGGGTAACGTTAATTAACTCCATTCACAGACGTTTTGTTTATCTGCATACTGTATATTCCACCATTAACTATATTAACACTCTCATCCACTTATTTGAATGTAAT
Organism: Cyprinella venusta; assembly: GCA_038021265.1. NCBI lineage: Eukaryota > Metazoa > Chordata > Actinopteri > Cypriniformes > Leuciscidae > Cyprinella > Cyprinella venusta. The sequence goes on along the minus strand of CM075881.1, from coordinate 4,878,114 downwards.
ACCTAAACGTTTAAATATTAATGGATCTCAGTTATGATAGTGGAAGATAGCGACAGAAAAAATGTTCTCTTACCTGATCGCCAATAATATTGGCAATATTGCATGATCTTACACATCCAGTCCGACCTTCTTCTGTGTGTTCACATCATCTTCTGTTCTCCTTCGTTTACATGTCACGTCGCAAATTAGTTCAAAATAATAATTGAACAGACATAAGGAAAGACCGAGTAATCTTGCTGTGCAGCCGTCGTCATAACTCAAACTGATGTATTTGAATTTTAAAAAACATGACCAGTAAAAAGGCGCGGAAAGTTGTCATTGGCCAGTTACATAGATGACAGTCAGATTAACCAATCATGATCAAAGAAGGTGAAACAACCAATGTTTCAGTGGTAATGATTTTTTTTTTTTTTTTCAAATAAAAATGTAATCCTGCAAGCTAAACTTTAGGCACACACACAACATTTTAAACCCCAAACAAAATCGCACAAAGCAAAAAAAAAAAAAAAAAAGTTTATTCTGAACTTGTTGAGATTGAAATTAAATCCATTATTATTGTTAATAATATACTGATTCTATTTCAACACAAATTTAGATTTTTGAAGTGGTGTTTTGATCAAAATATCATAAAATGCTACAATAATAATTAGAAATAATAATAATTTAAATGTTATGGATTTCTTGACATGACATTGATTCAACAAGATAAAAAAAAAAACCTTTTCAACTGTTTAGCATTAAACGTTAAATTAAACGTTACATTACATTCTTTACTCCTGTGCTGCAAATGTGCTTTTTGAATTTAGTTTGGATTTTCCCTTCAAACCCTGCATTTTGCATTCTAACTTTCTTTACTTGGGCTATTTCATCATCTGGACTGAAGTGTCCCTTTCAATAATCAAAACCCTAACCCCAATATTTAAAATCTCTAGAATTACATTGTCGCTAACTGACTGACCAGAAAACTCTTGAGTATTTCCATTGAATAAGGGCATTTGGCTGTTGCTAGGGGTTTGATTTATTCTAGCCATCTCTAAGCCATTATAATTCCATTGTTTTGATAGATAAGTAGCTTCTGGAACCCGTTCTTCATATTGTACGGTGACCATTTTTGGGATATTTTGAACCATTTGTATACATTTTAAAATAACTATATTGAGATAAGCATGTCAGTAACTCATAATTTTGCAGTAACAAAATTAGACCACTAAAAGTTGACACTTTCAATATTTAGTGTCAATGATTAGGGTTGGAACTAATTAGCCTTATTCACGGCAGCGCCATCTTTGATTTTTAATGAGAATGAAAGAGAGGCTGTGAGGGATAGACATACATCTCTTCAATGGGCCGTACTGTTATTTAACGTGTTTTCAGATTGTTCTGTTTATGAAACACTGGAAAAAATATCTTTCCAAGAAATTTCAGTTGACAAAAAACTCCCGACAATGTAAGCTGTGAAAAAATCGTCAGTAATTGAAGAGTTCAGATGCAAAAGTCTCTAAGTGCCATTTGAAATTTTCTTCTAAAATGATCATTTTATCAAGCTTATATATTCAAGTTCAGTAATTTCACGTGAATGACAATTAATAGGTAATCTTCATTGCAATTTAAGTGAAATTACTGAATTTAAATATACAAGCTTGATAAAAATGATCATTCTAGAAGAAAATTTGAAATGGCACTTTTGCATCTGAACTCTTCAATTTGAGCTTTATTCAGCCTTTTACAGCGGAGGCCATTGGAAACACGGTAAGTCTATCCCTCACAGCCTCACTCTCAAACCTGTCATGGCGCTGCTCTGAATAAGGTCTATATCTCCTGAACGCCAACACTCCAGGACTGTATTTGAAGAGCCGTGGCCTATACTTTACCCACATACACTATATTGACAGTATTGGGACACCCATCCAAGTCATTGAATATGGGGGTGTTTCAATCACTTCCATGGCCACAGTTGTATAAAATCAAGCAGCTAGGCATGCAGGTGCTTCTACAAACATGTGTGAAAACATAGGTCGCTTTCAGGAGCTCAGTGAATTCAAGCATGGTACCATGATTTCCACCTGTGGAATAAGTCCATTTATGAAATTTCCTCACTACTAAATATGATCAACTGTTAGTGGTATTTAAACAAGAATTATACTGTAATCACAAATATACTGTATATAAATGTTTTAATGATTGCACCGATGTTTTTTTTACAAGTGTATAGTTTATGAAGTCATTTACAGATCCAGAATTTATATTTATTCCATAATTCATTATGTTCACAATTATACTTATATATTATATATTATACTTATACGTATATATTTCCGCATTAAGGATCCATATAGAGATTACTTATGTGGAAACTACCCTGGGCCCATGTAGGCAGCCTATATGGGACTGTTTGTGTTTGCCCATGTCTGACCCATGCGGTTTATCAAAGTGGGCCCCATATGTTTTTCACAATCAGAACCCATATAGAGATTTCCTATGAGGGAACTACCCTGGGCCCATCTAGGCAGCCTATATGGGACTGTTTGTGTTTGCCCATGTCTGACCCATGCGTTTTATCAAAGTGGGCCCCATATGTTTTTCACAATCAGAACCCATATAGAGATTTCCTATGAGGGAACAACCCTGGGCCCATCTAGGCAGCCTATATGGGACTGTTTGTGTTTGCCCATGTCTGACCCATGCGGTTTATCAAAGTGGGCCCCATATGTTTTTCACAATCAGAACCCATATAGAGATTTCCTATGAGGGAACTACCTTGGGCCCATCTAGGCAGCCTATATGGGACTGTTTGTGTTTGCCCTTGTCAGACCCATGCGATTTATCAAAGTGGGCCCCATATGTTTTTCACAATCAGAACGCATATAGAGATTTCCTATGAGGGAACTACCCTGGGCCCATGTAGGCAGCCTATATAGGACTGTTTGTGTTAGCCCATGTCTGACCCATGCGGTTTATCAAAGTGGGCCCCATATGTTTTTCCCAAACAGAACCCATATAGAGATTCCCTATGAGGGATCTACCCGGGGCCCATCTAGGCAGCCTATATGGGACTGTTTGTGTTTGCCCATGTCTGACCCATGCAGTTTATCAAAGTGGGCCCCATATGCTTTTCCCAATCAGAACCCATATAGAGATTACCTATGAGGGAACTACCTTGGGTCCATGTAGGCAGCCTATATGGGACTGTTTGTGTTTGCCCATGTCTGACCCATGCGGTTTATCAAAGTGGGCCCCATATGTTTTTTCACAATCAGAACCCATATAGAGATTCCCTATGAGGGAACTACCCTGGGCCCATGTAGGCAGCCTATATGGGACTGTTTGTGTTTGCCCATGTCTGACCCATGCGTTTTATCAAAGTGGGCCCCATATGTTTTTCCCAAACAGAACCCATATAGAAATTCCCTATGAGGGACCTACCCTGGGCCCATGTAGGCAGCCTATATGGGACTGTTTGTGTTTGCCCATGTCTGACCCATGGAGTTTACCAAAGTGGGCCCCATATGTTTTTCACAATCAGAACCCATATAGAGATTACCTATGAGGGAACTACCTCGGGCCTATGTAGGCAGCCTATATGGGACTGTTTGTGTTTGCCCATGTCAGGCCCATGTGGTTTATCAAAGTGGGCCCCATATGTTTTTCCCAATCAGAATCCATTTAGAGATTACCTATGAGGGAACTACCTTGGGCCCATGTAGGCAGCCTATATGGGACTGTTTGTGTTTGCCCATGTCTGACCCATGCGGTTTATCAAAGTGGGCCCCGTATGTTTTTCACAAACAGAACCCATATAGAGATTCCCTATGAAGGAACTGCCCTGGGCCCATGTAGGCAGCCTATATGGGACTGTTTGTGTTTGCCCATGTCTGACCTATGCAGTTTATCAAAGTGGGCCCCATATGTTTTTTCACAATCAGAACCCATATAGAGATTACCTATGAGGGAACTACCCTGGACCCATGTAAGGCAGCCTATATGGGACTGTTTGTGTTTGCCCATGTCTGACCCATGCAGTTTATCAAAGTGGGCCCCATATGTTTTTCACAATCAGAACCCATATAGAGATTACCTATGAGGGAACTACCTTGGGCCCATGTAGGCAGCCTATATGGGACTGTTTGTGTTTGCCCATGTCAGGCCCATACGGTTTATCAAAGTGGGCCCCATATGTTTTTTCCCAATCAGAACCCATATAGAGATTCCCTATGAGGGAACTACCCTGTGCCCATGTAAGGCAGCCTATATGGGATTGTTTGTGTTTGCCCATGTCTGACCCATGCGTTTTATCAAAGTGGGCCCCATATGTTTTTCCCAATCAGAACCCATTTAGAGATTCCCTATGAGGGAACTACCCTGGGCCCATGTAAGGCAGCCTATATGGGACTGTTTGTGTTTGCCCATGTCTGACCCATGCAGTTTATCAAAGTGGGCCCCATATGTTTTTCACAATCAGAACCCATATAGAGATTACCTATGAGGGAACTACCTTGGGCCCATGTAGGCAGCCTATATGGGACTGTTTGTGTTTGCCCATGTCAGGCCCATACGGTTTATCAAAGTGGGCCCCATATGTTTTTTCCCAATCAGAACCCATATAGAGATTCCCTATGAGGGAACTACCCTGGGCCCATGTAGGCAGCCTATATGGGACTGTTTGTGTTTGCCCATGTCTGACCCATGCGGTTTATCAAAGTGGGCCCCATATGTTTTTCACAATCAGAACCCATATAGAGATTACCTATGAGGGAACTACCCTGGGCCCATGTAGGTAGCCTATATGGGACTGTTTGTGTTTTCCCATGTCTGACCCATGCGTTTTATCAAAGTGGGCCCCATATGTTTTTCCCAATCAGAACCCATATAGAGATTCCCTTTGAGGGAACTACCCTGGGCCCATGTAGGCAGCCTATATGGGACTGTTTGTGTTTGCCCATGTCTGACCCATGCGGTTTATCAAAGTGGGCCCCATATGTTTTTCACAATCAGAACCCATATAGAGATTACCTATGAGGGAACTACCCTGGGCCCATGTAGGTAGCCTATATGGGACTGTTTGTGTTTGCCCATGTCTGACTCATGCGTTTTATCAAAGTGGGCCCCATATGTTTTTCCCAATCAGAACCCATATAGAGATTCCCTATGAGGGAACTATCTTGGGCCCATGTAGGCAGCCTATATGGGACTGTTTGTGTTTGCCCATGTCTAACCCATGCGGTTTATCAAAGTGGGCCCCATATGTTTTTCACACTCAGAACCCATATAGAGATTACCTATGAGGGAACTACATTGGGCCTATGTAGGTAGTCTATATGGGATTGATTGTGTTTGCACATGTCTGTCCCATATAGTTTGGCCATGTGGGCCCCATATGTATTGCCCCATTCAAAACCCATATAGAGATAACCTACGTGGGTGCCACATTGGGCTCATGAAGGCAGCCTATATAGGACTGATTGTGTTTGCCCATGTCTGACCCATATGGGTTATGAAAGTGGGACCTATATATTTTTCCCATTCATAACCCATTTAGAGATTATCTATGTGGGTACTACCTTGGGCCCACGCAGGCAGCCTATATGGGACTGGTTGTAATTGCCAGTGTCTAACCCATTTGATAAACCCAAATGGGCCCCATTTGTGTTGCCCATTTTGAGCCCATGCCCTCATTTCCCATTAGTGACCCAACTAGGACCCACATAGGGAGCCCACCTATTTTTGCCCATGTGGGACCAACGTAGCTGACCCAAGTGGGCCCCAGAAAAGATGCCCATTTTGGGACCATGCCCACTTGGTACCCACGTAGCCCAGGCATAAACCATGTGGGGCCCACATATACATGTTGGCTGGGTCGTTTTTGGCCGAAATTTTGACCCCCTCCGATCTTCTTGAAACTCTGGATTCTGACAGAGGGCCACGAGACTTCGACCAGCGCGCAAAAATGGAGGCTCTAGACCCTTCCAGAGCCGAGATATCGGATGTCAAAGTTTTGAACTGAAAAAAAAAACATAAGGGGTAACACTGTCGTTTTTGGCCGAAATTTTGACCCCCTCCGATCTTCTTGAAACTCTGGATTCTGACAGAGGGCCACGAGACTTCGACCAGCGCGCAAAAATGGAGGCTCTAGACCCTTCCAGAGCCGAGATATCGGACGTCAAAGTTTTGACCCGAAAAAAAAACATAAGGGGTAACACTGTCGTTTTTGGCCGAAATTTTGACCCCCTCCGATCTTCTTGAAACTCTGGATTCTGACAGAGGGCCACGAGACTTCGACCAGCGCGCAAAAATGGAGGCTCTAGACCCTTCCAGAGCCGAGATATCGGACGTCAAAGTTTTGACCTGAAAAAAAAAACATAAGGGGTAACACTGTCGTTTTTGGCCGAAATTTTGACCCCCTCCGATCTTCTTGAAACTCTGGATTCTGACAGAGGGCCACGAGACTTCGACCAGCGCGCAAAAATGGAGGCTCTAGACCCTTCCAGAGCCGAGATATCGGACGTCAAAGTTTTGACCCGAAAAAAAAACATAAGGGGTAACACTGTCGTTTTTGGCCGAAATTTTGACCCCCTCCGATCTTCTTGAAACTCTGGATTCTGACAGAGGGCCACGAGACTTCGACCAGCGCGCAAAAATGGAGACTCTAGACCCTTCCAGAGCCGAGATATCGGACGTCAAAGTTTTGACCCTAAAAAAAAAACATAAGGGGTAACACTGTCGTTTTTGGCCGAAATTTTGACCCCCTCCGATCTTCTTGAAACTCTGGATTCTGACAGAGGGCCACGAGACTTCGACCAGCGCGCAAAAATGGAGGCTCTAGACCCTTCCAGAGCCGAGATATCGGATGTCAAAGTTTTGACCTGAAAAAAAAACATAAGGGGTAACACTGTCGTTTTTGGCCGAAATTTTGACCCCCTCCGATCTTCTTGAAACTCTGGATTCTGACAGAGGGCCACGAGACTTCGACCAGCGCGCAAAAATGGAGGCTCTAGACCCTTCCAGAGCCGAGATATCGGACGTCAAAGTTTTGACCCGAAAAAAAAACATAAGGGGTAACACTGTCGTTTTTGGCCGAAATTTTGACCCCCTCCGATCTTCTTGAAACTCTGGATTCTGACAGAGGGCCACGAGACTTCGACCAGCGCGCAAAAATGGAGGCTCTAGACCCTTCCAGAGCCGAGATATCGGATGTCAAAGTTTTGACCTGAAAAAAAAACATAAGGGGTAACACTGTCGTTTTTGGCCGAAATTTTGACCCCCTCCGATCTTCTTGAAACTCTGGATTCTGACAGAGGGCCACGAGACTTCGACCAGCGCGCAAAAATGGAGGCTCTAGACCCTTCCAGAGCCGAGATATCGGACGTCAAAGTTTTGACCCGAAAAAAAACATAAGGGGTAACACTGTCGTTTTTGGCCGAAATTTTGACCCCCTCCGATCTTCTTGAAACTCTGGATTCTGACAGAGGGCCACGAGACTTCGACCAGCGCGCAAAAATGGAGGCTCTAGACCCTTCCAGAGCCGAGATATCGGACGTCAAAGTTTTGACCCGAAAAAAAAACATAAGGGGTAACACTGTCGTTTTTGGCCGAAATTTTGACCCCCTCCGATCTTCTTGAAACTCTGGATTCTGACAGAGGGCCACGAGACTTCGACCAGCGCGCAAAAATGGAGGCTCTAGACCCTTCCAGAGCCGAGATATCGGATGTCAAAGTTTTGACCTGAAAAAAAAAAACATAAGGGGTAACACTGTCATTTTTGGCCGAAATTTTGACCCCCTCCGATCTTCTTGAAACTCTGGATTCTGACAGAGGGCCACGAGACTTCGACCAGCGCGCAAAAATGGAGGCTCTAGACCCTTCCAGAGCCGAGATATCGGACGTCAAAGTTTTGACCTGAAAAAAAAACATAAGGGGTAACACTGTCGTTTTTGGCCGAAATTTTGACCCCCTCCGATCTTCTTGAAACTCTGGATTCTGACAGAGGGCCACGAGACTTCGACCAGCGCGCAAAAATGGAGGCTCTAGACCCTTCCAGAGCCGAGATATCGGACGTCAAAGTTTTGACCCGAAAAAAAAACATAAGGGGTAACACTGTCGTTTTTGGCCGAAATTTTGACCCCCTCCGATCTTCTTGAAACTCTGGATTCTGACAGAGGGCCACGAGACTTCGACCAGCGCGCAAAAATGGAGGCTCTAGACCCTTCCAGAGCCGAGATATCGGATGTCAAAGTTTTGACCTGAAAAAAAAAACATAAGGGGTAACACTGTCGTTTTTGGCCGAAATTTTGACCCCCTCCGATCTTCTTGAAACTCTGGATTCTGACAGAGGGCCACGAGACTTCGACCAGCGCGCAAAAATGGAGGCTCTAGACCCTTCCAGAGCCGAGATATCGGACGTCAAAGTTTTGACCTGAAAAAAAAACATAAGGGGTAACACTGTCGTTTTTGGCCGAAATTTTGACCCCCTCCGATCTTCTTGAAACTCTGGATTCTGACAGAGGGCCACGAGACTTCGACCAGCGCGCAAAAATGGAGGCTCTAGACCCTTCCAGAGCCAAGATATCGGATGTCAAAGTTTTGACCTGAAAAAAAAAACATAAGGGGTAACACTGTCGTTTTTGGCCGAAATTTTGACCCCCTCCGATCTTCTTGAAACTCTGGATTCTGACAGAGGGCCACGAGACTTCGACCAGCGCGCAAAAATGGAGGCTCTAGACCCTTCCAGAGCCGAGATATCGGACGTCAAAGTTTTGACCCGAAAAAAAAACATAAGGGGTAACACTGTCGTTTTTGGCCGAAATTTTGACCCCCTCCGATCTTCTTGAAACTCTGGATTCTGACAGAGGGCCACGAGACTTCGACCAGCGCGCAAAAATGGAGGCTCTAGACCCTTCCAGAGCCGAGATATCGGACGTCAAAGTTTTGACCTGAAAAAAAAAAAACATAAGGGGTAACACTGTCGTTTTTGGCCGAAATTTTGACCCCCTCCGATCTTCTTGAAACTCTGGATTCTGACAGAGGGCCACGAGACTTCGACCAGCGCGCAAAAATGGAGGCTCTAGACCCTTCCAGAGCCGAGATATCGGATGTCAAAGTTTTGACCTGAAAAAAAAACATAAGGGGTAACACTGTCGTTTTTGGCCGAAATTTTGACCCCCTCCGATCTTCTTGAAACTCTGGATTCTGACAGAGGGCCATGAGACTTCGACCAGCGCGCAAAAATGGAGGCTCTAGACCCTTCCAGAGCCGAGATATCGGACGTCAAAGTTTTGACCCGAAAAAAAAACATAAGGGGTAACACTGTCGTTTTTGGCCGAAATTTTGACCCCCTCCGATCTTCTTGAAACTCTGGATTCTGACAGAGGGCCACGAGACTTCGACCAGCGCGCAAAAATGGAGGCTCTAGACCCTTCCAGAGCCGAGATATCGGATGTCAAAGTTTTGACCTGAAAAAAAAAACATAAGGGGTAACACTGTCGTTTTTGGCCGAAATTTTGACCCCCTCCGATCTTCTTGAAACTCTGGATTCTGACAGAGGGCCACGAGACTTCGACCAGCGCGCAAAAATGGAGGCTCTAGACCCTTCCAGGGCCGAGATATCGGACGTCAAAGTTTTGACCCGAAAAAAAAACATAAGGGGTAACACTGTCGTTTTTGGCCGAAATTTTGACCCCCTCCGATCTTCTTGAAACTCTGGATTCTGACAGAGGGCCACGAGACTTCGACCAGCGCGCAAAAATGGAGGCTCTAGACCCTTCCAGAGCCGAGATATCGGACGTCAAAGTTTTGACCTGAAAAAAAAACATAAGGGGTAACACTGTCGTTTTTGGCCGAAATTTTGACCCCCTCCGATCTTCTTGAAACTCTGGATTCTGACAGAGGGCCACGAGACTTCGACCAGCGCGCAAAAATGGAGGCTCTAGACCCTTCCAGAGCCAAGATATCGGATGTCAAAGTTTTAACCTGAAAAAAAAACATAAGGGGTAACACTGTCGTTTTTGGCCGAAATTTTGACCCCCTCCGATCTTCTTGAAACTCTGGATTCTGACAGAGGGCCACGAAACTTCGACCAGCGCGCAAAAATGGAGGCTCTAGACCCTTCCAGAGCCGAGATATCGGACGTCAAAGTTTTGACCTGAAAAAAAAACATAAGGGGTAACACTGTCGTTTTTGGCCGAAATTTTGACCCCCTCCGATCTTCTTGAAACTCTGGATTCTGACAGAGGGCCACGAGACTTCGACCAGCGCGCAAAAATGGAGGCTCTAGACCCTTCCAGAGCCGAGATATCGGATGTCAAAGTTTTGACCTGAAAAAAAAACATAAGGGGTAACACTGTCGTTTTTGGCTGAAATTTTGACCCCCTCCGATCTTCTTGAAACTCTGGATTCTGACAGAGGGCCACGAGACTTCGACCAGCGCGCAAAAATGGAGGCTCTAGACCCTTCCAGAGCCGAGATATCGGACGTCAAAGTTTTGACCCGAAAAAAAAACATAAGGGGTAACACTGTCGTTTTTGGCCGAAATTTTGACCCCCTCCGATCTTCTTGAAACTCTGGATTCTGACAGAGGGCCACGAGACTTCGACCAGCGCGCAAAAATGGAGGCTCTAGACCCTTCCAGAGCCGAGATATCGGACGTCAAAGTTTTGACCCGAAAAAAAAACATAAGGGGTAACACTGTCGTTTTTGGCCGAAATTTTGACCCCCTCCGATCTTCTTGAAACTCTGGATTCTGACAGAGGGCCACGAGACTTCGACCAGCGCGCAAAAATGGAGGCTCTAGACCCTTCCAGAGGCGAGATATCGGACGTCAAAGTTTTGACCTGAAAAAAAAACATAAGGGGTAACACTGTCGTTTTTGGCCGAAATTTTGACCCCCTCCGATCTTCTTGAAACTCTGGATTCTGACAGAGGGCCACGAGACTTCGACCAGCGCGCAAAAATGGAGGCTCTAGACCCTTCCAGAGCCGAGATATCGGACGTCAAAGTTTTGACCCGAAAAAAAAACATAAGGGGTAACACTGTCGTTTTTGGCCGAAATTTTGACCCCCTCCGATCTTCTTGAAACTCTGGATTCTGACAGAGGGCCACGAGACTTCGACCAGCGCGCAAAAATGGAGGCTCTAGACCCTTCCAGAGCCGAGATATCGGATGTCAAAGTTTTGACCTGAAAAAAAAACATAAGGGGTAACACTGTCGTTTTTGGCCGAAATTTTGACCCCCTCCGATCTTCTTGAAACTCTGGATTCTGACAGAGGGCCACGAGACTTCGACCAGCGCGCAAAAATGGAGGCTCTAGACCCTTCCAGAGCCGAGATATCGGACGTCAAAGTTTTGACCCGAAAAAAAAACATAAGGGGTAACACTGTCGTTTTTGGCCGAAATTTTGACCCCCTCCGATCTTCTTGAAACTCTGGATTCTGACAGAGGGCCACGAGACTTCGACCAGCGCGCAAAAATGGAGGCTCTAGACCCTTCCAGAGCCGAGATATCGGACGTCAAAGTTTTGACCTGAAAAAAAAACATAAGGGGTAACACTGTCGTTTTTGGCCGAAATTTTGACCCCCTCCGATCTTCTTGAAACTCTGGATTCTGACAGAGGGCCACGAGACTTCGACCAGCGCGCAAAAATGGAGGCTCTAGACCCTTCCAGAGCCGAGATATCGGACGTCAAAGTTTTGACCCGAAAAAAAAACATAAGGGGTAACACTGTCGTTTTTGGCCGAAATTTTGACCCCCTCCGATCTTCTTGAAACTCTGGATTCTGACAGAGGGCCACGAGACTTCGACCAGCGCGCAAAAATGGAGGCTCTAGACCCTTCCAGAGCCGAGATATCGGACGTCAAAGTTTTGACCCGAAAAAAAACATAAGGGGTAACACTGTCGTTTTTGGCCGAAATTTTGACCCCCTCCGATCTTCTTGAAACTCTGGATTCTGACAGAGGGCCACGAGACTTCGACCAGCGCGCAAAAATGGAGGCTCTAGACCCTTCCAGAGCCGAGATATCGGACGTCAAAGTTTTGACCCGAAAAAAAAACATAAGGGGTAACACTGTCGTTTTTGGCCGAAATTTTGACCCCCTCCGATCTTCTTGAAACTCTGGATTCTGACAGAGGGCCACGAGACTTCGACCAGCGCGCAAAAATGGAGGCTCTAGACCCTTCCAGAGCCGAGATATCGGATGTCAAAGTTTTGACCCGAAAAAAAAACATAAGGGGTAACACTGTCGTTTTTGGCCGAAATTTTGACCCCCTCCGATCTTCTTGAAACTCTGGATTCTGACAGAGGGCCACGAGACTTCGACCAGCGCGCAAAAATGGAGGCTCTAGACCCTTCCAGAGCCGAGATATCGGACGTCAAAGTTTTGACCTGAAAAAAAAACATAAGGGGTAACACTGTCGTTTTTGGCCGAAATTTTGACCCCCTCCGATCTTCTTGAAACTCTGGATTCTGACAGAGGGCCACGAGACTTCGACCAGCGCGCAAAAATGGAGGCTCTAGACCCTTCCAGAGCCGAGATATCGGACGTCAAAGTTTTGACCCGAAAAAAAAACATAAGGGGTAACACTGTCGTTTTTGGCCGAAATTTTGACCCCCTCCGATCTTCTTGAAACTCTGGATTCTGACAGAGGGCCACGAGACTTCGACCAGCGCGCAAAAATGGAGGCTCTAGACCCTTCCAGAGCCGAGATATCGGATGTCAAAGTTTTGACCTGAAAAAAAAACATAAGGGGTAACACTGTCGTTTTTGGCCGAAATTTTGACCCCCTCCGATCTTCTTGAAACTCTGGATTCTGACAGAGGGCCACGAGACTTCGACCAGCGCGCAAAAATGGAGGCTCTAGACCCTTCCAGAGCCGAGATATCGGACGTCAAAGTTTTGACCTGAAAAAAAAACATAAGGGGTAACACTGTCGTTTTTGGCCGAAATTTTGACCCCCTCCGATCTTCTTGAAACTCTGGATTCTGACAGAGGGCCACGAGACTTCGACCAGCGCGCAAAAATGGAGGCTCTAGACCCTTCCAGAGCCAAGATATCGGATGTCAAAGTTTTGACCTGAAAAAAAAAACATAAGGGGTAACACTGTCGTTTTTGGCCGAAATTTTGACCCCCTCCGATCTTCTTGAAACTCTGGATTCTGACAGAGGGCCACGAGACTTCGACCAGCGCGCAAAAATGGAGGCTCTAGACCCTTCCAGAGCCGAGATATCGGACGTCAAAGTTTTGACCCGAAAAAAAAACATAAGGGGTAACACTGTCGTTTTTGGCCGAAATTTTGACCCCCTCCGATCTTCTTGAAACTCTGGATTCTGACAGAGGGCCACGAGACTTCGACCAGCGCGCAAAAATGGAGGCTCTAGACCCTTCCAGAGCCGAGATATCGGACGTCAAAGTTTTGACCTGAAAAAAAAAAACATAAGGGGTAACACTGTCGTTTTTGGCCGAAATTTTGACCCCCTCCGATCTTCTTGAAACTCTGGATTCTGACAGAGGGCCACGAGACTTCGACCAGCGCGCAAAAATGGAGGCTCTAGACCCTTCCAGAGCCGAGATATCGGATGTCAAAGTTTTGACCTGAAAAAAAAAACATAAGGGGTAACACTGTCGTTTTTGGCCGAAATTTTGACCCCCTCCGATCTTCTTGAAACTCTGGATTCTGACAGAGGGCCATGAGACTTCGACCAGCGCGCAAAAATGGAGGCTCTAGACCCTTCCAGAGCCGAGATATCGGACGTCAAAGTTTTGACCCGAAAAAAAAACATAAGGGGTAACACTGTCATTTTTGGCCGAAATTTTGACCCCCTCCGATCTTCTTGAAACTCTGGATTCTGACAGAGGGCCACGAGACTTCGACCAGCGCGCAAAAATGGAGGCTCTAGACCCTTCCAGAGCCGAGATATCGGATGTCAAAGTTTTGACCTGAAAAAAAAAACATAAGGGGTAACACTGTCGTTTTTGGCCGAAATTTTGACCCCCTCCGATCTTCTTGAAACTCTGGATTCTGACAGAGGGCCACGAGACTTCGACCAGCGCGCAAAAATGGAGGCTCTAGACCCTTCCAGAGCCGAGATATCGGACGTCAAAGTTTTGACCCGAAAAAAAAACATAAGGGGTAACACTGTCGTTTTTGGCCGAAATTTTGACCCCCTCCGATCTTCTTGAAACTCTGGATTCTGACAGAGGGCCACGAGACTTCGACCAGCGCGCAAAAATGGAGGCTCTAGACCCTTCCAGAGCCGAGATATCGGACGTCAAAGTTTTGACCCGAAAAAAAAACATAAGGGGTAACACTGTCGTTTTTGGCCGAAATTTTGACCCCCTCCGATCTTCTTGAAACTCTGGATTCTGACAGAGGGCCACGAGACTTCGACCAGCGCGCAAAAATGGAGGCTCTAGACCCTTCCAGAGCCGAGATATCGGACGTCAAAGTTTTGACCCGAAAAAAAAACATAAGGGGTAACACTGTCGTTTTTGGCCGAAATTTTGACCCCCTCCGATCTTCTTGAAACTCTGGATTCTGACAGAGGGCCACGAGACTTCGACCAGCGCGCAAAAATGGAGGCTCTAGACCCTTCCAGAGCCGAGATATCGGACGTCAAAGTTTTGACCTGAAAAAAAAACATAAGGGGTAACACTGTCGTTTTTGGCCGAAATTTTGACCCCCTCCGATCTTCTTGAAACTCTGGATTCTGACAGAGGGCCACGAGACTTCGACCAGCGCGCAAAAATGGAGGCTCTAGACCCTTCCAGAGCCGAGATATCGGACGTCAAAGTTTTGACCCGAAAAAAAAACATAAGGGGTAACACTGTCGTTTTTGGCCGAAATTTTGACCCCCTCCGATCTTCTTGAAACTCTGGATTCTGACAGAGGGCCACGAGACTTCGACCAGCGCGCAAAAATGGAGGCTCTAGACCCTTCCAGAGCCGAGATATCGGATGTCAAAGTTTTGACCTGAAAAAAAAACATAAGGGGTAACACTGTCGTTTTTGGCCGAAATTTTGACCCCCTCCGATCTTCTTGAAACTCTGGATTCTGACAGAGGGCCACGAGACTTCGACCAGCGCGCAAAAATGGAGGCTCTAGACCCTTCCAGAGCCAAGATATCGGATGTCAAAGTTTTGACCTGAAAAAAAAAACATAAGGGGTAACACTGTCGTTTTTGGCCGAAATTTTGACCCCCTCCGATCTTCTTGAAACTCTGGATTCTGACAGAGGGCCACGAGACTTCGACCAGCGCGCAAAAATGGAGGCTCTAGACCCTTCCAGAGCCGAGATATCGGACGTCAAAGTTTTGACCCGAAAAAAAAACATAAGGGGTAACACTGTCGTTTTTGGCCGAAATTTTGACCCCCTCCGATCTTCTTGAAACTCTGGATTCTGACAGAGGGCCACGAGACTTCGACCAGCGCGCAAAAATGGAGGCTCTAGACCCTTCCAGAGCCGAGATATCGGATGTCAAAGTTTTGACCTGAAAAAAAAACATAAGGGGTAACACTGTCGTTTTTGGCCGAAATTTTGACCCCCTCCGATCTTCTTGAAACTCTGGATTCTGACAGAGGGCCACGAGACTTCGACCAGCGCGCAAAAATGGAGGCTCTAGACCCTTCCAGAGCCGAGATATCGGACGTCAAAGTTTTGACCTGAAAAAAAAAACATAATGGGTAACACTGTCGTTTTTGGCCGAAATTTTGACCCCCTCCGATCTTCTTGAAACTCTGGATTCTGACAGAGGGCCACGAGACTTCGACCAGCGCGCAAAAATGGAGGCTCTAGACCCTTCCAGAGCCGAGATATCGGACGTCAAAGTTTTGACCCGAAAAAAAAACATAAGGGGTAACACTGTCGTTTTTGGCCGAAATTTTGACCCCCTCCGATCTTCTTGAAACTCTGGATTCTGACAGAGGGCCACGAGACTTCGACCAGCGCGCAAAAATGGAGGCTCTAGACCCTTCCAGAGCCGAGATATCGGATGTCAAAGTTTTGACCTGAAAAAAAAAAAACATAAGGGGTAACACTGTCATTTTTGGCCGAAATTTTGACCCCCTCCGATCTTCTTGAAACTCTGGATTCTGACAGAGGGCCACGAGACTTCGACCAGCGCGCAAAAATGGAGGCTCTAGACCCTTCCAGAGCCGAGATATCGGACGTCAAAGTTTTGACCTGAAAAAAAAACATAAGGGGTAACACTGTCGTTTTTGGCCGAAATTTTGACCCCCTCCGATCTTCTTGAAACTCTGGATTCTGACAGAGGGCCACGAGACTTCGACCAGCGCGCAAAAATGGAGGCTCTAGACCCTTCCAGAGCCGAGATATCGGACGTCAAAGTTTTGACCCGAAAAAAAAACATAAGGGGTAACACTGTCGTTTTTGGCCGAAATTTTGACCCCCTCCGATCTTCTTGAAACTCTGGATTCTGACAGAGGGCCACGAGACTTCGACCAGCGCGCAAAAATGGAGGCTCTAGACCCTTCCAGAGCCGAGATATCGGATGTCAAAGTTTTGACCTGAAAAAAAAACATAAGGGGTAACACTGTCGTTTTTGGCCGAAATTTTGACCCCCTCCGATCTTCTTGAAACTCTGGATTCTGACAGAGGGCCACGAGACTTCGACCAGCGCGCAAAAATGGAGGCTCTAGACCCTTCCAGAGCCGAGATATCGGACGTCAAAGTTTTGACCTGAAAAAAAAACATAAGGGGTAACACTGTCGTTTTTGGCCGAAATTTTGACCCCCTCCGATCTTCTTGAAACTCTGGATTCTGACAGAGGGCCACGAGACTTCGACCAGCGCGCAAAAATGGAGGCTCTAGACCCTTCCAGAGCCAAGATATCGGATGTCAAAGTTTTGACCTGAAAAAAAAACATAAGGGGTAACACTGTCGTTTTTGGCCGAAATTTTGACCCCCTCCGATCTTCTTGAAACTCTGGATTCTGACAGAGGGCCACGAGACTTCGACCAGCGCGCAAAAATGGAGGCTCTAGACCCTTCCAGAGCCGAGATATCGGACGTCAAAGTTTTGACCCGAAAAAAAAACATAAGGGGTAACACTGTCGTTTTTGGCCGAAATTTTGACCCCCTCCGATCTTCTTGAAACTCTGGATTCTGACAGAGGGCCACGAGACTTCGACCAGCGCGCAAAAATGGAGGCTCTAGACCCTTCCAGAGCCGAGATATCGGACGTCAAAGTTTTGACTTGAAAAAAAAAAACATAAGGGGTAACACTGTCGTTTTTGGCCGAAATTTTGACCCCCTCCGATCTTCTTGAAACTCTGGATTCTGACAGAGGGCCACGAGACTTCGACCAGCGCGCAAAAATGGAGGCTCTAGACCCTTCCAGAGCCGAGATATCGGATGTCAAAGTTTTGACCTGAAAAAAAAACATAAGGGGTAACACTGTCGTTTTTGGCCGAAATTTTGACCCCCTCCGATCTTCTTGAAACTCTGGATTCTGACAGAGGGCCATGAGACTTC
Organism: Cyprinella venusta; assembly: GCA_038021265.1. Lineage (NCBI taxonomy): Eukaryota > Metazoa > Chordata > Actinopteri > Cypriniformes > Leuciscidae > Cyprinella > Cyprinella venusta. Next base: position 4,860,640 of record CM075881.1, on the reverse strand, counting down.
GACCAGCGCGCAAAAATGGAGGCTCTAGACCCTTCCAGAGCCGAGATATCGGACGTCAAAGTTTTGACCCGAAAAAAAACATAAGGGGTAACACTGTCGTTTTTGGCCGAAATTTTGACCCCCTCCGATCTTCTTGAAACTCTGGATTCTGACAGAGGGCCACGAGACTTCGACCAGCGCGCAAAAATGGAGGCTCTAGACCCTTCCAGAGCCGAGATATCGGATGTCAAAGTTTTGACCTGAAAAAAAAAACATAAGGGGTAACACTGTCGTTTTTGGCCGAAATTTTGACCCCCTCCGATCTTCTTGAAACTCTGGATTCTGACAGAGGGCCACGAGACTTCGACCAGCGCGCAAAAATGGAGGCTCTAGACCCTTCCAGAGCCGAGATATCGGACGTCAAAGTTTTGACCCGAAAAAAAAACATAAGGGGTAACACTGTCGTTTTTGGCCGAAATTTTGACCCCCTCCGATCTTCTTGAAACTCTGGATTCTGACAGAGGGCCACGAGACTTCGACCAGCGCGCAAAAATGGAGGCTCTAGACCCTTCCAGAGCCGAGATATCGGACGTCAAAGTTTTGACCTGAAAAAAAAACATAAGGGGTATAACTGTCGTTTTTGGCCGAAATTTTGACCCCCTCCGATCTTCTTGAAACTCTGGATTCTGACAGAGGGCCACGAGACTTCGACCAGCGCGCAAAAATGGAGGCTCTAGACCCTTCCAGAGCCAAGATATCGGATGTCAAAGTTTTAACCTGAAAAAAAAACATAAGGGGTAACACTGTCGTTTTTGGCCGAAATTTTGACCCCCTCCGATCTTCTTGAAACTCTGGATTCTGACAGAGGGCCACGAAACTTCGACCAGCGCGCAAAAATGGAGGCTCTAGACCCTTCCAGAGCCGAGATATCGGACGTCAAAGTTTTGACCTGAAAAAAAAACATAAGGGGTAACACTGTCGTTTTTGGCCGAAATTTTGACCCCCTCCGATCTTCTTGAAACTCTGGATTCTGACAGAGGGCCACGAGACTTCGACCAGCGCGCAAAAATGGAGGCTCTAGACCCTTCCAGAGCCGAGATATCGGATGTCAAAGTTTTGACCTGAAAAAAAAACATAAGGGGTAACACTGTCGTTTTTGGCTGAAATTTTGACCCCCTCCGATCTTCTTGAAACTCTGGATTCTGACAGAGGGCCACGAGACTTCGACCAGCGCGCAAAAATGGAGGCTCTAGACCCTTCCAGAGCCGAGATATCGGACGTCAAAGTTTTGACCCGAAAAAAAAACATAAGGGGTAACACTGTCGTTTTTGGCCGAAATTTTGACCCCCTCCGATCTTCTTGAAACTCTGGATTCTGACAGAGGGCCACGAGACTTCGACCAGCGCGCAAAAATGGAGGCTCTAGACCCTTCCAGAGCCGAGATATCGGACGTCAAAGTTTTGACCCGAAAAAAAAACATAAGGGGTAACACTGTCGTTTTTGGCCGAAATTTTGACCCCCTCCGATCTTCTTGAAACTCTGGATTCTGACAGAGGGCCACGAGACTTCGACCAGCGCGCAAAAATGGAGGCTCTAGACCCTTCCAGAGCCGAGATATCGGACGTCAAAGTTTTGACCTGAAAAAAAAACATAAGGGGTAACACTGTCGTTTTTGGCCGAAATTTTGACCCCCTCCGATCTTCTTGAAACTCTGGATTCTGACAGAGGGCCACGAGACTTCGACCAGCGCGCAAAAATGGAGGCTCTAGACCCTTCCAGAGCCGAGATATCGGACGTCAAAGTTTTGACCCGAAAAAAAAACATAAGGGGGTAACACTGTCGTTTTTGGCCGAAATTTTGACCCCCTCCGATCTTCTTGAAACTCTGGATTCTGACAGAGGGCCACGAGACTTCGACCAGCGCGCAAAAATGGAGGCTCTAGACCCTTCCAGAGCCGAGATATCGGATGTCAAAGTTTTGACCTGAAAAAAAAACATAAGGGGTAACACTGTCGTTTTTGGCCGAAATTTTGACCCCCCCCCGATCTTCTTGAAACTCTGGATTCTGACAGAGGGCCACGAGACTTCGACCAGCGCGCAAAAATGGAGGCTCTAGACCCTTCCAGAGCCAAGATATCGGATGTCAAAGTTTTGACCTGAAAAAAAAACATAAGGGGTAACACTGTCGTTTTTGGCCGAAATTTTGACCCCCTCCGATCTTCTTGAAACTCTGGATTCTGACAGAGGGCCACGAGACTTCGACCAGCGCGCAAAAATGGAGGCTCTAGACCCTTCCAGAGCCGAGATATCGGACGTCAAAGTTTTGACCCGAAAAAAAAACATAAGGGGTAACACTGTCGTTTTTGGCCGAAATTTTGACCCCCTCCGATCTTCTTGAAACTCTGGATTCTGACAGAGGGCCACGAGACTTCGACCAGCGCGCAAAAATGGAGGCTCTAGACCCTTCCAGAGCCGAGATATCGGATGTCAAAGTTTTGACCTGAAAAAAAAACATAAGGGGTAACACTGTCGTTTTTGGCCGAAATTTTGACCCCCTCCGATCTTCTTGAAACTCTGGATTCTGACAGAGGGCCACGAGACTTCGACCAGCGCGCAAAAATGGAGGCTCTAGACCCTTCCAGAGCCGAGATATCGGACGTCAAAGTTTTGACCTGAAAAAAAAAAACATAAGGGGTAACACTGTCGTTTTTGGCCGAAATTTTGACCCCCTCCGATCTTCTTGAAACTCTGGATTCTGACAGAGGGCCACGAGACTTCGACCAGCGCGCAAAAATGGAGGCTCTAGACCCTTCCAGAGCCAAGATATCGGATGTCAAAGTTTTGACCTGAAAAAAAAAACATAAGGGGTAACACTGTCGTTTTTGGCCGAAATTTTGACCCCCTCCGATCTTCTTGAAACTCTGGATTCTGACAGAGGGCCACGAGACTTCGACCAGCGCGCAAAAATGGAGGCTCTAGACCCTTCCAGAGCCGAGATATCGGACGTCAAAGTTTTGACCCGAAAAAAAAACATAAGGGGTAACACTGTCGTTTTTGGCCGAAATTTTGACCCCCTCCGATCTTCTTGAAACTCTGGATTCTGACAGAGGGCCACGAGACTTCGACCAGCGCGCAAAAATGGAGGCTCTAGACCCTTCCAGAGCCGAGATATCGGATGTCAAAGTTTTGAACTGAAAAAAAAACATAAGGGGTAACACTGTCGTTTTTGGCCGAAATTTTGACCCCCTCCGATCTTCTTGAAACTCTGGATTCTGACAGAGGGCCACGAGACTTCGACCAGCGCGCAAAAATGGAGGCTCTAGACCCTTCCAGAGCCGAGATATCGGACGTCAAAGTTTTGACCCGAAAAAAAAAACATAAGGGGTAACACTGTCGTTTTTGGCCGAAATTTTGACCCCCTCCGATCTTCTTGAAACTCTGGATTCTGACAGAGGGCCACGAGACTTCGACCAGCGCGCAAAAATGGAGGCTCTAGACCCTTCCAGAGCCGAGATATCGGACGTCAAAGTTTTGACCTGAAAAAAAAACATAAGGGGTAACACTGTCGTTTTTGGCCGAAATTTTGACCCCCTCCGATCTTCTTGAAACTCTGGATTCTGACAGAGGGCCACGAGACTTCGACCAGCGCGCAAAAATGGAGGCTCTAGACCCTTCCAGAGCCGAGATATCGGACGTCAAAGTTTTGACCTGAAAAAAAAACATAAGGGGTAACACTGTCGTTTTTGGCCGAAATTTTGACCCCCTCCGATCTTCTTGAAACTCTGGATTCTGACAGAGGGCCACGAGACTTCGACCAGCGCGCAAAAATGGAGGCTCTAGACCCTTCCAGAGCCGAGATATCGGATGTCAAAGTTTTGACCTGAAAAAAAAACATAAGGGGTAACACTGTCGTTTTTGGCCGAAATTTTGACCCCCTCCGATCTTCTTGAAACTCTGGATTCTGACAGAGGGCCACGAGACTTCGACCAGCGCGCAAAAATAGAGGCTCTAGACCCTTCCAGAGCCGAGATATCGGACGTCAAAGTTTTGACCCGAAAAAAAAACATAAGGGGTAACACTGTCGTTTTTGGCCGAAATTTTGACCCCCTCCGATCTTCTTGAAACTCTGGATTCTGACAGAGGGCCACGAGACTTCGACCAGCGCGCAAAAATGGAGGCTCTAGACCCTTCCAGAGCCGAGATATCGGACGTCAAAGTTTTGACCCGAAAAAAAAACATAAGGGGTAACACTGTCGTTTTTGGCCGAAATTTTGACCCCCTCCGATCTTCTTGAAACTCTGGATTCTGACAGAGGGCCACGAGACTTCGACCAGCGCGCAAAAATGGAGGCTCTAGACCCTTCCAGAGCCGAGATATCGGACGTCAAAGTTTTGACCCGAAAAAAAAACATAAGGGGTAACACTGTCGTTTTTGGCCGAAATTTTGACCCCCTCCGATCTTCTTGAAACTCTGGATTCTGACAGAGGGCCACGAGACTTCGACCAGCGCGCAAAAATGGAGGCTCTAGACCCTTCCAGAGCCGAGATATCGGACGTCAAAGTTTTGACCTGAAAAAAAAAACATAAGGGGTAACACTGTCGTTTTTGGCCGAAATTTTGACCCCCTCCGATCTTCTTGAAACTCTGGATTCTGACAGAGGGCCACGAGACTTCGACCAGCGTGCAAAAATGGAGGCTCTAGACCCTTCCAGAGCCGAGATATCGGACGTCAAAGTTTTGACCTGAAAAAAAAAACATAAGGGGTAACACTGTCGTTTTTGGCCGAAATTTTGACCCCCTCCGATCTTCTTGAAACTCTGGATTCTGACAGAGGGCCACGAGACTTCGACCAGCGCGCAAAAATGGAGGCTCTAGACCCTTCCAGAGCCGAGATATCGGACGTCAAAGTTTTGACCCGAAAAAAAACATAAGGGGTAACACTGTCGTTTTTGGCCGAAATTTTGACCCCCTCCGATCTTCTTGAAACTCTGGATTCTGACAGAGGGCCACGAGACTTCGACCAGCGCGCAAAAATGGAGGCTCTAGACCCTTCCAGAGCCGAGAGATCGGACGTCAAAGTTTTGACCTGAAAAAAAACATAAGGGGTAACACTGTCGTTTTTGGCCGAAATTTTGACCCCCTCCGATCTTCTTGAAACTCTGGATTCTGACAGAGGGCCACGAGACTTCGACCAGCGCGCAAAAATGGAGGCTCTAGACCCTTCCAGAGCCAAGATATCGGATGTCAAAGTTTTGACCTGAAAAAAAAAAACATAAGGGGTAACACTGTCATTTTTGGCCGAAATTTTGACCCCCTCCGATCTTCTTGAAACTCTGGATTCTGACAGAGGGCCACGAGACTTCGACCAGCGCGCAAAAATGGAGGCTCTAGACCCTTCCAGAGCCGAGATATCGGACGTCAAAGTTTTGACCTGAAAAAAAAACATAAAGGGTAACACTGTCGTTTTTGGCCGAAATTTTGACCCCCTCCGATCTTCTTGAAACTCTGGATTCTGACAGAGGGCCACGAGACTTCGACCAGCGCGCAAAAATGGAGGCTCTAGACCCTTCCAGAGCCGAGATATCGGATGTCAAAGTTTTGACCTGAAAAAAAAACATAAGGGGTAACACTGTCGTTTTTGGCCGAAATTTTGACCCCCTCCGATCTTCTTGAAACTCTGGATTCTGACAGAGGGCCACGAGACTTCAACCAGCGCGCAAAAATGGAGGCTCTAGACCCTTCCAGAGCCGAGATATCGGACGTCAAAGTTTTGACCCGAAAAAAAAAAACATAAGGGGTAACACTGTCGTTTTTGGCCGAAATTTTGACCCCCTCCGATCTTCTTGAAACTCTGGATTCTGACAGAGGGCCACGAGACTTCGACCAGCGCGCAAAAATGGAGGCTCTAGACCCTTCCAGAGCCGAGATATCGGATGTCAAAGTTTTGACCTGAAAAAAAAAACATAAGGGGTAACACTGTCGTTTTTGGCCGAAATTTCGACCCCCTCCGATCTTCTTGAAACTCTGGATTCTGACAGAGGGCCACGAGACTTCGACCAGCGCGCAAAAATGGAGGCTCTAGACCCTTCCAGAGCCGAGATATCGGATGTCAAAGTTTTGACCCGAAAAAAAAAACATAAGGGGTAACACTGTCGTTTTTGGCCGAAATTTTGACCCCCTCCGATCTTCTTGAAACTCTGGATTCTGACAGAGGGCCACGAGACTTCGACCAGCGCGCAAAAATGGAGGCTTTAGACCCTTCCAGAGCCGAGATATCGGATGTCAAAGTTTTGACCTGAAAAAAAAAAACATAAGGGGTAACACTGTCGTTTTTGGCCGAAATTTTGACCCCCTCCGATCTTCTTGAAACTCTGGATTCTGACAGAGGGCCACGAGACTTCGACCAGCGCGCAAAAATGGAGGCTCTAGACCCTTCCAGGGCCGAGATATCGGATGTCAAAGTTTTGACCTGAAAAAAAAAACATAAGGGGTAACACTGTCGTTTTTGGCCGAAATTTTGACCCCCTCCGATCTTCTTGAAACTATGGATTCTGACAGAGGGCCACGAGACTTCGACCAGCACGCAAAAATGGAGGCTCTAGACCCTTCCAGAGCCAAGATATCGGATGTCAAAGTTTTGACCTGAAAAAAAAACATAAGGGGTAATATTGTCGTTTTTGGCTGAAATTTTGACCCCCTCCGATCTTCTTGAAACTCTGGATTCTGACAGAGGGCCACGAGACTTCGACCTGCGCGCAAAAATGGAGGCTCTAGACCCTTCCAGAGCCGAGATATCGGACGTCAAAGTTTTGACCCGAAAAAAAAACATAAGGGGTAACACTGTCGTTTTTGGCCGAAATTTTGACCCCCTCCGATCTTCTTGAAACTCTGGATTCTGACAGAGGGCCACGAGACTTCGACCAGCGCGCAAAAATGGAGGCTCTAGACCCTTCCAGAGCCGAGATATCGGATGTCAAAGTTTTGACCTGAAAAAAAAACATAAGGGGTAACACTGTCGTTTTTGGCCGAAATTTTGACCCCCTCCGATCTTCTTGAAACTCTGGATTCTGACAGAGGGCCACGAGACTTCGACCAGCGCGCAAAAATGGAGGCTCTAGACCCTTCCAGAGCCTAGATGTCGGATGTCAAAGTTTTGACCTGAAAAAAAAAACATAAGGGGTAACACTGTCGTTTTTGGCCGAAATTTTGACCCCCTCCGATCTTCTTGAAACTCTGGATTCTGACAGAGGGCCACGAGACTTCGACCAGCGCGCAAAAATGGAGGCTCTAGACCCTTCCAGAGCCGAGATATCGGACGTCAAAGTTTTGACCCGAAAAAAAAACATAAGGGGTAACACTGTCGTTTTTGGCCGAAATTTTGACCCCCTCCGATCTTCTTGAAACTCTGGATTCTGACAGAGGGCCACGAGACTTCGACCAGCGCGCAAAAATGGAGGCTCTAGACCCTTCCAGAGCCGAGATATCGGATGTCAAAGTTTTGAACTGAAAAAAAAAACATAAGGGGTAACACTGTCGTTTTTGGCCGAAATTTTGACCCCCTCCGATCTTCTTGAAACTCTGGATTCTGACAGAGGGCCACGAGACTTCGACCAGCGCGCAAAAATGGAGGCTCTAGACCCTTCCAGAGCCGAGATATCGGACGTCAAAGTTTTGACCCGAAAAAAAAAACATAAGGGGTAACACTGTCGTTTTTGGTCGAAATTTTGACCCCCTCCGATCTTCTTGAAACTCTGGATTCTGACAGAGGGCCACGAGACTTCGACCAGCGCGCAAAAATGGAGGCTCTAGACCCTTCCAGAGCCGAGATATCGGACGTCAAAGTTTTGACCTGAAAAAAAAACATAAGGGGTAACACTGTCGTTTTTGGCCGAAATTTTGACCCCCTCCGATCTTCTTGAAACTCTGGATTCTGACAGAGGGCCACGAGACTTCGACCAGCGCGCAAAAATGGAGGCTCTAGACCCTTCCAGAGCCGAGATATCGGACGTCAAAGTTTTGACCCGAAAAAAAAACATAAGGGGTAACACTGTCGTTTTTGGCCGAAATTTTGACCCCCTCCGATCTTCTTGAAACTCTGGATTCTGACAGAGGGCCACGAGACTTCGACCAGCGCGCAAAAATGGAGGCTCTAGACCCTTCCAGAGCCGAGATATCGGACGTCAAAGTTTTGACCTGAAAAAAAAACATAAGGGGTAACACTGTCGTTTTTGGCCGAAATTTTGACCCCCTCCGATCTTCTTGAAACTCTGGATTCTGACAGAGGGCCACGAGACTTCGACCAGCGCGCAAAAATGGAGGCTCTAGACCCTTCCAGAGCCGAGATATCGGACGTCAAAGTTTTGACCCGAAAAAAAAAAACATAAGGGGTAACACTGTCGTTTTTGGCCGAAATTTTGACCCCCTCCGATCTTCTTGAAACTCTGGATTCTGACAGAGGGCCACGAGACTTCGACCAGCGCGCAAAAATGGAGGCTCTAGACCCTTCCAGAGCCGAGATATCGGATGTCAAAGTTTTGACCTGAAAAAAAAACATAAGGGGTAACAATGTCGTTTTTGGCCGAAATTTTGACCCCCTCCGATCTTCTTGAAACTCTGGATTCTGACAGAGGGCCACGAGACTTCGACCAGCGCGCAAAAATGGAGGCTCTAGACCCTTCCAGAGCCAAGATATCGGATGTCAAAGTTTTGACCTGAAAAAAAAACATAAGGGGTAACACTGTAGTTTTTGGCCGAAATTTTGACCCCCTCCGATCTTCTTGAAACTCTGGATTCTGACAGAGGGCCACGAGACTTCGACCAGCGCGCAAAAATGGAGGCTCTAGACCCTTCCAGAGCCGAGATATCGGACGTCAAAGTTTTGACCCGAAAAAAAAAAACATAAGGGGTAACACTGTCGTTTTTGGCCGAAATTTTGACCCCCTCCGATCTTCTTGAAACTCTGGATTCTGACAGAGGGCCACGAGACTTCGACCAGCGCGCAAAAATGGAGGCTCTAGACCCTTCCAGAGCCGAGATATCGGATGTCAAAGTTTTGACCTGAAAAAAAAACATAAGGGGTAACACTGTCGTTTTTGGCCGAAATTTTGACCCCCTCCGATCTTCTTGAAACTCTGGATTCTGACAGAGGGCCACGAGACTTCGACCAGCGCGCAAAAATGGAGGCTCTAGACCCTTCCAGAGCCGAGATATCGGACGTCAAAGTTTTGACCTGAAAAAAAAACATAAGGGGTAACACTGTCGTTTTTGGCCGAAATTTTGACCCCCTCCGATCTTCTTGAAACTCTGGATTCTGACAGAGGGCCACGAGACTTCGACCAGCGCGCAAAAATGGAGGCTCTAGACCCTTCCAGAGCCGAGATATCGGACGTCAAAGTTTTGACCCGAAAAAAAAAACATAAGGGGTAACACTGTCGTTTTTGGCCGAAATTTTGACCCCCTCCGATCTTCTTGAAACTCTGGATTCTGACAGAGGGCCACGAGACTTCGACCAGCGCGCAAAAATGGAGGCTCTAGACCCTTCCAGAGCCGAGATATCGGACGTCAAAGTTTTGACCTGAAAAAAAAACATAAGGGGTAACACTGTCGTTTTTGGCCGAAATTTTGACCCCCTCCGATCTTCTTGAAACTCTGGATTCTGACAGAGGGCCACGAGACTTCGACCAGCGCGCAAAAATGGAGGCTCTAGACCCTTCCAGAGCCGAGATATCGGACGTCAAAGTTTTGACCCGAAAAAAAAAACATAAGGGGTAACACTGTCGTTTTTGGCCGAAATTTTGACCCCCTCCGATCTTCTTGAAACTCTGGATTCTGACAGAGGGCCACGAGACTTCGACCAGCGCGCAAAAATGGAGGCTCTAGACCCTTCCAGAGCCAAGATATCGGATGTCAAAGTTTTGACCTGAAAAAAAACATAAGGGGTAACACTGTCGTTTTTGGCCGAAATTTTGACCCCCTCCGATCTTCTTGAAACTCTGGATTCTGACAGAGGGCCACGAAACTTCGACCAGCGCGCAAAAATGGAGGCTCTAGACCCTTCCAGAGCCGAGATATCGGACGTCAAAGTTTTGACCTGAAAAAAAAACATAAGGGGTAACACTGTCGTTTTTGGCCGAAATTTTGACCCCCTCCGATCTTCTTGAAACTCTGGATTCTGACAGAGGGCCACGAGACTTCGACCAGCGCGCAAAAATGGAGGCTCTAGACCCTTCCAGAGCCGAGATATCGGATGTCAAAGTTTTGACCTGAAAAAAAAACATAAGGGGTAACACTGTCGTTTTTGGCCGAAATTTTGACCCCCTCCGATCTTCTTGAAACTCTGGATTCTGACAGAGGGCCACGAGACTTCGACCAGCGCGCAAAAATGGAGGCTCTAGACCCTTCCAGAGCCGAGATATCGGACGTCAAAGTTTTGACCCGAAAAAAAAACATAAGGGGTAACACTGTCGTTTTTGGCCGAAATTTTGACCCCCTCCGATCTTCTTGAAACTCTGGATTCTGACAGAGGGCCACGAGACTTCGACCAGCGCGCAAAAATGGAGGCTCTAGACCCTTCCAGAGCCGAGATATCGGATGTCAAAGTTTTGACCTGAAAAAAAAACATAAGGGGTAACACTGTCGTTTTTGGCCGAAATTTTGACCCCCTCCGATCTTCTTGAAACTCTGGATTCTGACAGAGGGCCACGAGACTTCGACCAGCGCGCAAAAATGGAGGCTCTAGACCCTTCCAGAGCCGAGATATCGGACGTCAAAGTTTTGACCCGAAAAAAAAACATAAGGGGTAACACTGTCGTTTTTGGCCGAAATTTTGACCCCCTCCGATCTTCTTGAAACTCTGGATTCTGACAGAGGGCCACGAGACTTCGACCAGCGCGCAAAAATGGAGGCTCTAGACCCTTCCAGAGCCGAGATATCGGACGTCAAAGTTTTGACCTGAAAAAAAAACATAAGGGGTAACACTGTCGTTTTTGGCCGAAATTTTGACCCCCTCCGATCTTCTTGAAACTCTGGATTCTGACAGAGGGCCACGAGACTTCGACCAGCGCGCAAAAATGGAGGCTCTAGACCCTTCCAGAGCCGAGATATCGGACGTCAAAGTTTTGACCCGAAAAAAAAAACATAAGGGGTAACACTGTCGTTTTTGGCCGAAGTTTTGACCCCCTCCGATCTTCTTGAAACTCTGGATTCTGACAGAGGGCCACGAGACTTCGACCAGCGCGCAAAAATGGAGGCTCTAGACCCTTCCAGAGCCGAGATATCGGATGTCAAAGTTTTGACCTGAAAAAAAAACATAAGGGGTAACAATGTCGTTTTTGGCCGAAATTTTGACCCCCTCCGATCTTCTTGAAACTCTGGATTCTGACAGAGGGCCACGAGACTTCGACCAGCGCGCAAAAATGGAGGCTCTAGACCCTTCCAGAGCCAAGATATCGGATGTCAAAGTTTTGACCTGAAAAAAAAAACATAAGGGGTAACACTGTCGTTTTTGGCCGAAATTTTGACCCCCTCCGATCTTCTTGAAACTCTGGATTCTGACAGAGGGCCACGAGACTTCGACCAGCGCGCAAAAATGGAGGCTCTAGACCCTTCCAGAGCCGAGATATCGGACGTCAATGTTTTGACCCGAAAAAAAAAACATAAGGGGTAACACTGTCGTTTTTGGCCGAAATTTTGACCCCCTCCGATCTTCTTGAAACTCTGGATTCTGACAGAGGGCCACGAGACTTCGACCAGCGCGCAAAAATGGAGGCTCTAGACCCTTCCAGAGCCGAGATATCGGACGTCAAAGTTTTGACCTGAAAAAAAAAAACATAAGGGGTAACACTGTCGTTTTTGGCCGAAATTTTGACCCCCTCCGATCTTCTTGAAACTCTGGATTCTGACAGAGGGCCACGAGACTTCGACCAGCGCGCAAAAATGGAGGCTCTAGACCCTTCCAGAGCCGAGATATCGGATGTCAAAGTTTTGACCTGAAAAAAAACATAAGGGGTAACACTGTCGTTTTTGGCCGAAATTTTGACCCCCTCCGATCTTCTTGAAACTCTGGATTCTGACAGAGGGCCATGAGACTTCGACCAGCGCGCAAAAATGGAGGCTCTAGACCCTTCCAGAGCCGAGATATCGGACGTCAAAGTTTTGACCCGAAAAAAAAACATAAGGGGTAACACTGTCGTTTTTGGCCGAAATTTTGACCCCCTCCGATCTTCTTGAAACTCTGGATTCTGACAGAGGGCCACGAGACTTCGACCAGCGCGCAAAAATAGAGGCTCTAGACCCTTCCAGAGCCGAGATATCGGATGTCAAAGTTTTGACCTGAAAAAAAAACATAAGGGGTAACACTGTCGTTTTTGGCCGAAATTTTGACCCCCTCCGATCTTCTTGAAACTCTGGATTCTGACAGAGGGCCACGAGACTTCGACCAGCGCGCAAAAATGGAGGCTCTAGACCCTTCCAGAGCCGAGATATCGGACGTCAAAGTTTTGACCCGAAAAAAAAACATAAGGGGTAACACTGTCGTTTTTGGCCGAAATTTTGACCCCCTCCGATCTTCTTGAAACTCTGGATTCTGACAGAGGGCCACGAGACTTCGACCAGCGCGCAAAAATGGAGGCTCTAGACCTTTCCAGAGCCGAGATATCGGATGTCAAAGTTTTGACCTGAAAAAAAAACATAAGGGGTAACACTGTCGTTTTTGGCCGAAATTTTGACCCCCTCCGATCTTCTTGAAACTCTGGATTCTGACAGAGGGCCACGAGACTTCGACCAGCGCGCAAAAATGGAGGCTCTAGACCCTTCCAGAGCCGAGATATCGGACGTCAAAGTTTTGACCCGAAAAAAAAACATAAGGGGTAACACTGTCGTTTTTGGCCGAAATTTTGACCCCCTCCGATCTTCTTGAAACTCTGGATTCTGACAGAGGGCCACGAGACTTCGACCAGCGCGCAAAAATGGAGGCTCTAGACCCTTCCAGAGCCGAGATATCGGACGTCAAAGTTTTGACCTGAAAAAAAAACATAAGGGGTAACACTGTCGTTTTTGGCCGAAATTTTGACCCCCTCCGATCTTCTTGAAACTCTGGATTCTGACAGAGGGCCACGAGACTTCGACCAGCGCGCAAAAATGGAGGCTCTAGACCCTTCCAGAGCCAAGATATCGGATGTCAAAGTTTTGACCTGAAAAAAAAAACATAAGGGGTAACACTGTCGTTTTTGGCCGAAATTTTGACCCCCTCCGATCTTCTTGAAACTCTGGATTCTGACAGAGGGCCACGAAACTTCGACCAGCGCGCAAAAATGGAGGCTCTAGACCCTTCCAGAGCCGAGATATCGGACGTCAAAGTTTTGACCTGAAAAAAAAACATAAGGGGTAACACTGTCGTTTTTGGCCGAAATTTTGACCCCCTCCGATCTTCTTGAAACTCTGGATTCTGACAGAGGGCCACGAGACTTCGACCAGCGCGCAAAAATGGAGGCTCTAGACCCTTCCAGAGCCGAGATATCGGATGTCAAAGTTTTGACCTGAAAAAAAAACATAAGGGGTAACACTGTCGTTTTTGGCCGAAATTTTGACCCCCTCCGATCTTCTTGAAACTCTGGATTCTGACAGAGGGCCACGAGACTTCGACCAGCGCGCAAAAATGGAGGCTCTAGACCCTTCCAGAGCCGAGATATCGGACGTCAAAGTTTTGACCCGAAAAAAAAACATAAGGGGTAACACTGTCGTTTTTGGCCGAAATTTTGACCCCCTCCGATCTTCTTGAAACTCTGGATTCTGACAGAGGGCCACGAGACTTCGACCAGCGCGCAAAAATGGAGGCTCTAGACCCTTCCAGAGCCGAGATATCGGATGTCAAAGTTTTGACCTGAAAAAAAAAACATAAGGGGTAACACTGTCGTTTTTGGCCGAAATTTTGACCCCCTCCGATCTTCTTGAAACTCTGGATTCTGACAGAGGGCCACGAGACTTCGACCAGCGCGCAAAAATGGAGGCTCTAGACCCTTCCAGAGCCGAGATATCGGACGTCAAAGTTTTGACCCGAAAAAAAAACATAAGGGGTAACACTGTCGTTTTTGGCCGAAATTTTGACCCCCTCCGATCTTCTTGAAACTCTGGATTCTGACAGAGGGCCACGAGACTTCGACCAGCGCGCAAAAATGGAGGCTCTAGACCCTTCCAGAGCCGAGATATCGGACGTCAAAGTTTTGACCTGAAAAAAAAACATAAGGGGTAACACTGTCGTTTTTGGCCGAAATTTTGACCCCCTCCGATCTTCTTGAAACTCTGGATTCTGACAGAGGGCCACGAGACTTCGACCAGCGCGCAAAAATGGAGGCTCTAGACCCTTCCAGAGCCGAGATATCGGACGTCAAAGTTTTGACCCAAAAAAAAAACATAAGGGGTAACACTGTCGTTTTTGGCCGAAATTTTGACCCCCTCCGATCTTCTTGAAACTCTGGATTCTGACAGAGGGCCACGAGACTTCGACCAGCGCGCAAAAATGGAGGCTCTAGACCCTTCCAGAGCCGAGATATCGGATGTCAAAGTTTTGACCTGAAAAAAAAAACATAAGGGGTAACACTGTCGTTTTTGGCCGAAATTTTGACCCCCTCCGATCTTCTTGAAACTCTGGATTCTGACAGAAGGCCACAAGACTTCGACCAGCGCGCAAAAATGGAGGCTCTAGACCCTTCCAGAGCCAAGATATCGGATGTCAAAGTTTTGACCTGAAAAAAAAAACATAAGGGGTAACACTGTCGTTTTTGGCCGAAATTTTGACCCCCTCCGATCTTCTTGAAACTCTGGATTCTGACAGAGGGCCACGAGACTTCGACCAGCGCGCAAAAATGGAGGCTCTAGACCCTTCCAGAGCCGAGATATCGGACGTCAAAGTTTTGACCTGAAAAAAAAACATAAGGGGTAACACTGTCGTTTTTGGCCGAAATTTTGACCCCCTCCGATCTTCTTGAAACTCTGGATTCTGACAGAGGGCCACGAGACTTCGACCAGCGCGCAAAAATGGAGGCTCTAGACCCTTCCAGAGCCAAGATATCGGATGTCAAAGTTTTGACCTGAAAAAAAAACATAAGGGGTAACACTGTCGTTTTTGGCCGAAATTTTGACCCCCTCCGATCTTCTTGAAACTCTGGATTCTGACAGAGGGCCACGAGACTTCGGCCAGCGCGCAAAAATGGAGGCTCTAGACCCTTCCAGAGCCGAGATATCGGACGTCAAAGTTTTGACCCGAAAAAAAAACATAAGGGGTAACACTGTCATTTTTGGCCGAAATTTTGACCCCCTCCGATCTTCTTGAAACTCTGGATTCTGACAGAGGGCCACGAGACTTCGACCAGCGCGCAAAAATGGAGGCTCTAGACCCTTCCAGAGCCGAGATATCGGATGTCAAAGTTTTGACCTGAAAAAAAAACATAAGGGGTAACACTGTCGTTTTTGGCCGAAATTTTGACCCCCTCCGATCTTCTTGAAACTCTGGATTCTGACAGAGGGCCACGAGACTTCGACCAGCGCGCAAAAATGGAGGCTCTAGACCAGGGGTGTCCAAACTTTTTTCAGTGAGGGCCAAATACAGAAAAATAAACAATGGGCCGGGCCACACACTATATTGAAACATGATGAATACTGCGTTTTTACGACCTGGCTTGTTACTCAAGGTCTCTACATAAAAAGGAACACAAACAAACAGTTTGGGTTTTAAAATTTTAAATTAATAAAGAAATGTTTATTATTAAAATTTATACTACAGGGCTGTTGAATGCTTGACTCTGATTGGTTGAGAACGTTCTAAAGGTGTGCAATTATTTTCAGGGAAACGCACGGCTAAAGTAGTTTCAGGCAAGTTTGAACCGCATTACAGTTCCATATCCCTGCGCGTAGTTAACGGAAAATGGGATCCAAATCATAACAAGAGACATGCGCAGCCCCATGCGCTTTGATCTGCAAGTATAGTCCTATCTATAATAGGGTAAATAGAAAATTAAACTGAATAGGCTAAATAAATGAATAGTCCTGCTGCACGGATTTTCGTATTCCAGATAATATAACAAATAAATAATTATTACTGTCGTCAATTATTCCTTACAAAAAATGTGGTATGAATTAAATACAGTGTCAGTTGTGTGTGTTTGCAAAGAGTCAGGTTGATAACTGGAACTGCACTGCCCGTGCCCATAGGGCCCGTGCCGGGCAATAAGACTTCATTGCTTGCTGTTGTGCATAGCTGTCAACATTGAACATTGAAAATAAGGGAGATTTCCCGGAATCCATCTCCAAAATAAGGGATTTTTTACATTATTAAGAGCATAAGAAACAAATGGAAAAAAAAGATATTTTATTCTTATGTTATGCTATGACCTCTGTAGTGGACACCAGGACTCGATTGTTTAAAAAAAATTACATGAAAATATATAAAGGCAAAAATAATGGAAATTTTTGACATATAAACATCGTTTTTTTTTTTTTTTTTTTTGCACACTTGCGTGTCGCGTGAAAAATAGCAGTAGGGGTTCAATCTTCAACTGGCTGGCAGGAGCCGCCACTGGCAGGTCACGTGACCTGTCAGTGGCTGACTGGCAGCTGCCACTCAAAAATAGGCACCTCTGGTTCTATTTCTAGCATGCACACGTTTGCGCGTCACGCAGGCAGTGTGCAAGCTCTAATCTGTTAAAGTTTAACAGTGATAAGCATCCCCTCGGAAAAAGCACATGGTCTGTATACACATTTGTTTATGGTTCGTTGTTATTAATGTCTTTATTTTACTGAATGTTATTGTCACAAGGTGACAAACCCAGCGGAACCAAATTCCGCTGGGAGTGTGTTTCCCCCCGGGACAATTTCACCGACACACTGTGCTGGTTTGCTTGTTGTCAGTTGCCATGGCCCATGACAGTGGCAGCTGATGAGCTAAGCAGTACCAGGTGCGGTGTGTTTGTTGTGAGGGTTTGTGATTGTGAGATGTGACCTGATGAAGCAGTTAAAAGGCAAGGAAAGAGGCATTCATGCGTGGGACTCCCTGGGGAAAAATCTATCTTGGCAGTGGTTTGGATGTGTTTCAGAGTGTAAAGAGGAGGAATTAAAAGTGAAACCCCTGTAAACGAGCTCAACGGATGGAGTGGGGTCTCTGTCCAACCCTATTATGTGAGTGAGTTGCAGTGTTTTTTTTTTTTGCCTTATTGATACACATTGATTTATTGCTGTGGAATTGAAGTGTACACAAGTGTGCTGTGTCTTTGTTGAGAAGTGGCCCCCATCCATGCTTACATGTGCGTGGAAGGTTATTATATCTGTACTATACTACGCCTAAAAGGGTCCACTTACCACGCTTACCCACCTGTCCGGTGGAAAGAGTCCCCTACTGGCCGGTGGTCCTGGTCCGCCTGGAGAGCTGTCTGCCTATATTACGCTTAAAAGGATCTACTTACCACATTTACCCACCTGCACGCCGGACCGGCGTCCGACTCCCTCCTCTGCTGTGGCCGGTTCTTCTCCCTCCTGCAGAGAAATACGAAGCCCATATTAAGACTTTTAATTCGTGCTTTTATTCAATGAAGATTGCTACTTTTAGAAATTTCTGCTTGTCTGTCTGGTCTCTGGTACGCTCCTCAAGGTGGTCCTGGGTTTGAGGGGTGGGTGCAGTCTGGCTTGGCCCCCCCGACCTGTGACATTATTGGTAATGTAACGGAGAGTGAGTTTGTACGAGTTGTTAAATGCGAGCTTTTGTATTTCCTTTATTCAGCTTTTACAGTGATTTGTGAAGTGATTATTCAGATAATTATTGGAGTGAAACGGACTCAACGAACTTCATCAACATCATTAAAGTTTTGTCCATCATCGGGGTCTGCTACATACAGTATGATTACCATTTGTCAACTATTATAAAGCATTGATATAAGCCTAGGCTACTTAAAATGAAAGTTGTTCACTTTTGCTTTTACTTAAACGGCTGTTGTCCATTATGATACGTTTGTACTACTGAAATTCCCACAAGGTATCGTTTGAATAATGTTTAAAAAAAAGTATTTTTTCAATAAAGGAATGCTGTTTGTACATTACATACCTGTGCTGTATTGTATCTGTGGTCTCCTTTTAAACAATGGGTTACATTTTCTTACAATAAAAAAATTGAAGCTGAAGTAGTATGTTTTAGTTCATCTTCAGTGTGTCTATAAATAGCATAGTTAAGTTGATCTTAAGAAGTACTAAAGAAAAACTTTTATTTAGTGTGTGCAAATGTAGCACTTAAGTATATTGGATGTATTTGCATACATTAATAAAATGTATTTTAGTGTGCTTTTTTGACAGGACTACACCTGAAGTATAATTTATATATCTGTAGTATATTATTGTAAGTAAATTAATATAATTAAAATGCATTAAAGATGGGTTTTAGTTATCCTAAAAGTGGTAACAAAATACTTTTTTAAGGTTTTCATAGTATATTAAAAGTATATTTAAGTTCATCTTCAGTGTGTGTCAAAATAGTACAGTTGAGTACACTTAGTTGATCTTAAGTTTATCTTAAGAAGTACTAAAGTTTAGCTTTTAGTATATTAAGGACAAAACAAGTGCGCGAAAATAGAGCACTTTAAGTACATTATGGAAGTGTACTAAGTGCACTTTAATAAAATGTTTTTAGTGTACTTTTTTGACAAAGTAATATGCCTTTAGTATAGTATAAATATATTTAGAGGATATATTTTAAATAATTTATTAGTATAATTAAAATGCATTTAAAATAGGTTTTAGATATACTAAAAGTGGTAACAAAATACATTTTTTAAAGGTTGAAATAGTATATTAAAAGTATATTTAAGTTCATCTTCAGTGTGTGTCAAAATAGCACAGTTGAGTACACTTAATTGATCTTAAGTTATGTTAGGAAGAACTAAAGTTTAGCTATTAGCTACTAGTATATTAAGTACAAAATAAGTGCACGAAAATTGAGCACTTTCAGTACATTATGGAAGTGTACTAAGTGCACTTAAATAAAATGTATTTTTAGTGTGCTTTGTTTTCACCTGGGACATCAAACCCTGAACACCTGGGAGTAATGTGTCTGTCTGGGAATAAACTAGGATCAGGAGTGAAGCTGCTCTCTGTTCTAAATGAAGATCCAAATTATAAATTGAAGGAACTCATTTACTGTGAGTATATTTTTATTTCAAGCCTGACACAATTTTTATTAATAGACTAGGTCTAAATATTTTCATCTCTTACATGTCGATCAGATTGTGTGTGTGAGAGAGAGAGTTATCATTTACTGATATTAATCTATTAGTTTTTTCATTAATATCTCTATATCCAATAAAATGAATACACATGAGACACCAGATGTGATGTGACAGCAGTAATATTTCATACTCATATGAGTCTGTGTTTTATTGTAGGACTCTGAGTGTCTGATGACTGAAGGCCCTGGAGGCTGACGAGTGCATGGCTGAATTGGAGCAGGACGAGGGCATGACCAGGGTGGAGAGGATGTGGGCGTGGCAGAGCAGGCTGAAGGCGTGGCCAGGGTGGAGCAGGATGTGGGCGTGGTGGAGCAAGCTGAAGGTGTGGCCAGGGCAGGCTGACAGCATGGCCAGGGCAGAGCAGGATGTGGGCGTGGCAGAGCAGGTTGAGGGCGTGGCAGAGCAGGCTGAGGGTGTTGCCAGGGTGGAGCAGGACGTGGAGGAGCAGGCTGAGGGCGTGGCCAGGGTGGAGCAGGACGTGGAGGAGCAGGCTGAGGGCGTGGCCAGGGCCGAGCAGGACGTGGACGTGGCAAAGCAGGCCGAGGACGTGACCAGGGCGGAGCAGGCTGACGGCCAGGATGAGGAAGACCCTTCAAACGGCCACGCCGGTGAAGACCCTTCTGGCAGCAGTCTCTGGCGGGGCTGTCTCGGCGGGACGAGACTCTGGCTGGACGGTCTCGGGCGTTGGAGTGGAGCTGGTGACGTTATCGACAGTGAAGGATGATCCGCAGAACCCCAGCACACACTCCATAAATTGGGCAAACCTTCCTTGAGGTGGTTCCCCAGACAACTGCGCCAGAGTGGTGTTGTTCAGTCCCACACGTAGAAACATGCAGAGGCAGTCATCTGGGAAACAGGTTTGAGATACCAAATCCAGGAAAACCTCCAGGTGTTCCTCAAGAGAGCTGTTTTCCTGCAGGGAAATCAAAGTTAGGAATGAAGACAGGCTGAATGCTGAAGCAAAGCTCCCAAACAAAACATTTACTTAAAAACTCCAAACAGCTCCAAGGAAGACTGGCAGAAGATTACACACACTATCCATGAAACACAACCAAGAACCGACGAGCTCAGACTGAAACTGAGAGAACTAAATACAGATACAAATGAACACTAACAAGGTGACGACAGGTGACACAGATGATCAGGACGATGAACAGGTGGATGATTGAGGGAGTGAGTTCAGGTGTGGAGACTATCACAGAGGATGCTGGGAAGTGTAGTGAAGATGAAGACAGAATGGTGCAGACAAAGACTATACAGTGAGTGAATAATTTTTCAATGATTATTATACTTTATGAATTAATTTGCTGAAGCATGTCAATTTTCCTGCAGTTTTTAAAGTCTTAAAATGTCTTAATTTTTACCATATTAAGGTTTATAGGTCATATATTTAACAATTAATGGGGTCTTAATTACAAAAATAAACGTTTGCATGTTATTTCAGCCATAATAAAGTATATTCAAGTATAATTATAAGTATTCAAGTACAATTTCTGCAATAATGTGTTTAATTACCAACCAAAAAGATTATGCACTGGGGAAAATATTTAGACCTACCTAGCTTAATTTGAAATATCCTAAATACATGGAAGTGCTAAAAAATATTAAATAAATGTCATAGAAAGGATAAAATTTTACTTTCTAACACATGTTGAGACATTGTTACATTATTACTATTTTTTTATTAAATGTTCAAACAATGTTTTGGCAGAAAGAACCTTATAATTCTAAGCGAAAAGTGTTTTTTTTTTTTTTTTAGAATTAGAAGGTTCTATCTGCATTTGACCCATTCCAAAAATCCCCACTTACAAATTTGAGAGGACTTTGAAATTTTCCTATATGTAATGCAAAACTTGGAAGCTTAATTTCTCAAAACTGCTCAGAACGCAGATAGAACCTTTTAATTCCAAGGGGACGAAATGTCTTCTGTTAAAAGATGAAGAGAAGAAGATGATGTTTGGTGGTGCTTTGCAGATATTGTGAGATTATTGTTGGGGACTGTGGCAGGAAACTCACCCTCAGGTCCCATGTTCACGTTGTTCGTTAAGTTCATGACGGCTGTTTCTAATCCTGTGGAAACACTCAGTGCAATTCTGCTGAGGCACATTTAATACCATTAAACAAATGCCTTGAAGTAAATTTTGACAGATGCCAACTTTACGGTTAAAGGTTAATAAGCTGCGCTCTCTATGCTGATCAGAACCAGTTTGGTTATCAATAGGTGTGAATATTACCACCGGAGGAAAATGAGCCACTGACCTTTTAAAGAAGGATGCGATTTGCCTCCCTGTATGACATGACTGATTTTTGCATTTGTCAGTATTGATGAAGAAAGGACAACTTATGTGTTGTTGCAGTGTGGCAAATCTGGTCAGGACAGAACTTTATAATAACTCGTTTTGCATCATCAACTCTCTTTTTTTTTACACTGGAAAGGGACTTTTTTATTGTCAATTTTGGCAACTCTGTATAGAAAGTGCAATAAATACAAACATGAGAAGTGAAAAAAACATTCATTTAACCCCAGTAAAGCACAGAAAAAAAGACAAAAGCACATTCAATCCTTTTTTCCCCTTTAATTTCAAAGCAGACAGGAGTGTGAGAACCTTGCAAATGGAATCACATCTTTGATATTGTGGAGTCCCAGAATGCACAGCAGGTACCTCTCAAAGCCCATCCCGAAACCACCATGTGGGACAGAGCCAAACTCTCTCAGCTGCAGATACCTTTCAATCACAAAGATACTCTCTTAGTGGGCGTTTACATGACAACGTTTTCAACTAAAACCGCATAACTTGTATTTTGACCACAAACTTTTGGAAGTGTGTTTTAAAGTGTAAGATTTTGAAAACTACACCATTTTCATCTAATATAAATTTGTGAAAACGGTGGCGGTATTACTTGTTCAGTCTATAGCCACATAATGTTTATTTAAAAAGTGACATTGCCAACTATACAGCGTTTTTATTGGTTTTTGCAGATCTGTGTGAACAGGGGTCGTTTTGACTGTACGTGAAAAACCTAAAGTGGAAAGTTTTTCAGTTTTTAGTACATTGTTGTCATGTAAACACCCTCAGTTTGGAAAAATTAAAAAATTGATTTTCTGAACCTACCATTCATATGTGTCCTTCAATCCAGCCCTGTGACGAAAGGGAAAATGCAGGGAATGAGAGTGAACAGAACATACATGTAGTTATACATCATCTGGAAAGCATCACTTATTTGGGGTATTTGTATACACAATTCAAATAAAATCTCTTTAAAAAAGACAATTTTAACAGACAGATAAACAGTGCGGCAGAAGGTTTTCAACATTATTCGGATGGTAATTGTTTCT
The DNA here is from genome assembly GCA_038021265.1 of Cyprinella venusta. Lineage (NCBI taxonomy): Eukaryota > Metazoa > Chordata > Actinopteri > Cypriniformes > Leuciscidae > Cyprinella > Cyprinella venusta. Next base: position 4,838,064 of record CM075881.1, on the reverse strand, counting down.
CGTGGGGGAAAAATAAATTTGCATGGCACCTTAGTGATAAAACTTGTGGTTTCCAGTGAATCTTGTAACCCAACTAGGTGTAACGGTTCTCTATTTAAAAAATTAAAAAATAAAAAGCATTCTCAACCCACGAATCAGCATGCACTTGTGCCGCGGTTCATCTTAAATTAAACAATGCATACACAATAAGGTTTGTTGAAAATAATTTGTAAAAAATCAAATGTTTGCGATTTTGATCTTGACAGCTCCATCACCTTACGTCCACAACAATTACCATCTGAATAGGATAATAATAATAAACATTTCTTGAGCAGCAAATTTGAATATTAGAATGATTTCTGAAGGACCATGTGACACTGAACACTGGAGTAATTTCACATTATTACATTTTTATAGTATTTTTGATCAAATAAATGTGCAGAAGCGTATTGCATTCACTTGAACTCTGTTTTTCTGAATTAATGAGTTCTCAGAATTACGAGATCATTTTTCAAGGAAAAAGTTTTTGCTCATTTTTTTCTGACTTTCTCAGTAATCAATTCAGAAAAACAGATTAAATTTTTTTCCCATTAAAAATGATCTCGTATTTTTCTCGTTAATTCAGAAAAACAGTAGATTTTTTTTTTCTTCAAGTGAATGCAATACGCTTCCGTATAAATGCAGCCTTAATAAGCAAGAAAATTAATAAATCTTACCAACCCAAAACCTCTGAACTATAGACCATTTCGCGAGATGTAAACAACACTGGTCCAGAAGCACTTCCTGTTTCAGTTTTTTAACACTATATAAACGTTGGGGTAAAGTACAACCAATAGAACATATACAACTGAATCAAAAAGTTAAACAAACATCTTTAAGATATTTTCTTTACATTTGATATTAAGAAACCATTTACAAACTGAAACAGGAAGTGCTTCTGGCCCAGTGTTGAGGGTCTATAGCTTATCACTGTCAGCATATGTTACATTTTATGACTTATAACAATGCGAAGAGGAATTGTTTTCTAACTCTTACTGTGCTAGTCGTTGGCTCAGGACTTCGATTCTTTCTTCTCTCAGGGATCCACCGCAAAGCTCCCCGACTCCAGGCACCAAGAGGTCTACGGCAGCTGCCTGTCCAAAAACATCATCAGGAATGATTGAGTGAGCAGTGAGCGCATGGAGAGGAAGAAAACAAAGAAGAAAATAGGCCTCATGGACATGCTGAATTAAAAAATAGCTACAACTCATAACATCTTTACTGCTTTTGATATTTAGCATTTATTCTATAGGCTTCAAACACATCAAATATAATCATATTTAACATTTTTACACATATTAGCTGGTCTGAAAGATATTTGAGTTAAAATCAAACTCATGGCAGAGCCACATGTGAAAAAGATTGATGGTAAGAGTTGATCCTTACAGTGTGCTTGGGCTGGTCCTGGTTGTCTCGGGCATAGAAAGGCTTTAGCTCATAGGGATAGTTAATGACAAACACTGGGACGTTTCCACAATGTTTCACCAGGAACTTCTCATGTTCTGTATGAAGATCACAGCCCCACTAATGCATATGTCAAAGACAAAGACAGAATAGATAGTCTTAAACCAATTTTATATTCAATCTACATATAAAACATTAATATTATCAAACTAAATTACATACTACCACTGAAAAGTTGGGGTTGGTAAGATTTTTAATATTTATTTATTTATTAATATATTTATTATTAATATTTATAATATTTAAGTCTCTTGTGCTCACCGATTTGATCACAAATAAAGTAATATTATTACAATTTAGACTTTTATATTTGAATAACTTTTTTAAGATGGCAAAGCTTGTCACGTGACCCTTCAGAAATCATTCAAATATGATTTACTGCGCAGAAAACATTTATTATTATTATAAAGGTTGAAAACAGTTGTGCTGCTTCATATTTTCTGTGGAAACCGTGACAGCATTTATTTAAAATAGAAATACATTATACTGTATCTTTTAATTAATTAAATGCATCCTTGCTGAACAAAAGTATTAATTTCTTATGGACCCCAAACTTTTGAATGATGATGCACATTATGTTTTCTTAATGCTGTTGCTATGTATAGTAACTATTGTAAACGCAAACATATGACTTGCCTCGGTACTGAATGTAAAGTCCTGTGAACTGCTCTTCAGAATGTCTATCGCCTCGGTGTAAGAAATGCTGTAGAAAGCAAATACAAGTCGATTTAAAAGAGAGAAGTAAAGATGTATAGTTCACAGAGCTCATGGTTACACGTACAATTACTAATAATGCATTCATTATTTTCAAGAGAATTCTTACTTGTAACAGCTTGTATTCGGTCTAATCCCAAGCTCAAGGCCTATTTTAAAAAGTAAAAGGACTTAAAAATTGGGAAAAGCCAACTGAACTGAAATATAATACATACACATGAAATTTTCTTTTCAACATGAGATCCACTTGGTCCTGAGGATGTTCAGAAGAGTTGAAACAGTTTACTACAGTTTACTACAGCCATTATGGTGGAGAAACTCTCAATGCTCTTATTACAGCTTCTTGCATGAGACACAATAGTATTGTTTGTTCTACCCTGTGTCCTGGTGCCATATATTTGTGGAATATCTCGACATCCTCAGCACGATGGGACAGCACATGCTCTGTGGTTGCCTTGAATAAATTCTCCATTACCTGGAAAATAAGAAACAGGCTTAAAAAAAAATGCAGCTTCCAAAAGACAGATTTGATAATTAATCCTTTGAACCGTACGATCACACCGGAGCATCACGTGATCATCTGACTAAACTCAAATCAGCGTTCGCTCTTTGGCTGGAGCTGAGCCAGTGACGGAAGCTCTCAGCGCTCGTATAACATAACAGTGAAAATTTCAAGCTTAACGTTTATTTTATATTTCTGACATTTAAATACAGAACTACCAAAAATGTGTATAGTTTATCAAATAAAAATGTATAGTTTTATCAGCCGTAAGCTTCGGACTTGACTGACAGACCGGCATTATGACACCGCAAGCTTTTTTTTTCTTTTTGTTGCAATTATTCTGCTTTTCGTACATATAAAATACAAGAAGTTTATATCAGTAGTCCCATATTAATAATTGTGACCACACCGTCTGTTTACAATTTCTACCATTGTATCAAATGTTTAAATCAATGTCTCACTGTAAAAAAATATTGTTGGTTTAACTTAAAAAAATGAAGTAACCTGGTTGCCTTAAAATTTTTAGTTCATTGAAATTGAAAAAATTGAGTTAATACAATGAAGGAGATTGATTTACTAATCAGAAACTCAAAATGATAAGTTATCTAAACGAAATAGATTATTTAAGTTGATTTGACAAAAGAAAAAAATGTTGTGATAAATCTTGAAAATATTTTTTTACAGTGCAATGTCTCACTGTATAAAATATAGTTGGTTTAACTTGAAAAATGAAGTAACCTGGTTGCCTTAAATTTTAAGTTCATTGAAATGGAAAAATTGAGTTAATACAATGAAGGAGATTGATTTATTCATCAGAAACTCAAAATATTATGTTATCTGAACCACATGAATTAAGTCAATTTGACAAAAGCAAAAATGTTGTGATTACAAATCATGAACATGTTTTTTTATAGTGTATAAATATAATTACCATAGTAATTGTTATATATATATATATATATATATATATATATATATATATGTGTAGTGATACAGTAGATGCTCCTTTCTAACATTTTAGCACCTACAACTCTAAAACTCTCTGCACATCCCTGTTGGATTGATTTTAATAACTTTAATATTTAAGTATCAGACCAGGACTCATTATCGGCAGATACTCAATATAAATGACTTGGATTGGATCAGGGGAACAAAAAAACGTGATCAAATCCATTTAAAACAATCATTTGCTTGACAGTGCGAGTAATTCAATAAGCGAGGAGCAGAGCGTTTTCTACCTTCAACAGGTCGTCTAGTGACTCAGTGAAGGCAATCTCTGCCTCTACCATGTAAAACTCTGCCAAGTGTCTCCTGCTTTGAGAGTTCTCCGCTCTGAATGTAGGACCAAATGTGTACGCCGCTGAAAAAGCCCTGCAACAGACAATCAGCAATCACAAAATACTTTAGCATTCACCTTTAGCATAAGATTCTCATACAACTAGATCTGATTTATCTCAAATACATTTTGCAATAACAATTCAATGCCGCTATAAAGTAATGTTTTTCAGTTATTTACATTAGGGGCTTTTCTCAGCAAATATTGATATGCAATTAGGGGTGTGAGATAATGACAAAAATGGATATCTCTATATTTTTTTACATATTGATATTCAGATGATATTTTTGCAATCCTTCAAAGAAATGTGTGCAAAGAAGATCCAGTTATTTTTTTTTTTTTTGACTTGCTGCATTTTGACCTATTATTTTATATAATTACTAGTACATGGAGACATTATTGATTTGAACATGAACCAAGTTACTGTATGAAATGTGATTCTATTATATATTATAACTCATTATACAACACAATTTTCTAATGATGCAATCACAAAGCTCGCCACTTGAGGACGCCAGAGACATTTAAGAAAAACTTTTTAACTTCAGATTTCAGTTTTCCACCAACAACGCTATTTCACCTTTTCTAGCAGCTATTTTATTAATCAAACATCGGCTTTACTCTTAATGTTTTTGGATAGTTGCTTCAACCTAAGAAACATCATAACACACAGGTAAGAACTCCGTAGTTGTATCGCAAATTAATAGTAGCAGCTTACTCTCATGCAATTGAGGAAGGATCATGATTTTGTATAAAAAATAATAAAATGCAGTCAAATAAACCCACATACAGTATTAAAATCGCTATAAAAAGGTTATAGAGAGTGTAATTTGTTTTCTGGACTTGAACTTGTTTTCTGAACTTCCTTCAGCTCTGTTCATGTTTGGGGGGTCAGATTGGACAAATTATGAAATATTCAATATCCCAATTTTGCATATCGTCCAGACAACAATTTGGATATGATCGTCTATACGATATATCGCCCACCTCTATATGCAATACAACAATTAAACTTCCAAATCAACCAAAAGCCTGAATAATAATCAAATAAAACTAAGATCAACTTTTGAATATTGAATACGAGTGTTTTTGGCTTTACCCTGTCATCACCTCCAGGTGTAGCTGTCCTGAGACTGTTAGGTAAGCTGGAACTGAGAAGAAATGTGGGTTGTGGTCATCCGAGTCTTTTTTATCCCCTGCAGGCTTTAGAGAACACAAACACTGATCATTTACTGTAGATTCAAAGAGGAATTAAACATATTCATGTTGCAACATCTCACAGATCACCCTTTAACTAAGCAATACATACTAAAATATATAAAGCATCTAGATCTGAAATGCACCTCAACTTGGAAGAGTTCTCCAGCACCCTCACAGTCATTTGAGGTGATTACTGGTGTGTGTATCTGCACAAAACCGTTCTCCTGTAACAACAATTAACACAATGAATCTACAAGAGAGCAGCGTGAGAATTTTATTTTCACTCATTATATTACAATCTATAAATTATACAGGATTTAAAAATGTTTATAGAATAAATTAAAGATTGATAATTCTGTATGAAAATAAGGTCCAATTAGAAAACTTTAGTAAATGCAAGGGTAAGGATAAGAAACATCTTTCAAAACCTTTTTTTTTTTAAATCTTACTGACCCCAAACTTTTGAGCGCTAGTGTGTTTAAAGTGACTTTAATACCCTGAAGAACGACTGGATAGCAGTTGTAGCCTCACTGCGGATCCTGAGCAGGGAGCTGAAGGCATTTGTTCGGCATCTGAGGTGAGGAAACTGCCTGGTGTACTCCAGAGAATGACGCTCCTTGATCTTGAAAGGAAAGTCCTAGAGCAGACACACACAGTCATTCATGACTTTACATAAATCACTTTTCATCAGTTTTATCTGTCTGATTCAATTTAAAGGTAAAGACTCACCACAGGATTGCACTGTCCAACCACTTCAATGCGCTGAGCTTTTAACTCCACACTCTGTTTCTTATTTGGGCTCTTCTCTAAGGTGCCAGTGATGTCGACAGCACAGCCAAAGGTGAGGTCTCTTCACAAGAAGGGAGGATATATTATCAAGAATACATATCTAGTGTCCCAAAAAGTATTTGAACACACACAAATGTCATTTTCACCAAAATAACGTTCTTATGCAAAATGCATGCAGTTTTGATTTTTATCCGCTAGAGGGTCAAAAGTTACCTTTAAATCTAAACTGTATATTGTTTAATAATTTAAAACTTGATTTTGTGAAATTTGTTTGAAAAGTAAGCTTGTGCTTAAATGCAATGTCAAATAATTAAAATAAAATAAATGTCATTTGGATTGTTATTTTACTGACATTCAAACACATTTGTGTGGCTTATGTGTCCAAATAACCTTTGAAATCACTGTATATATCAAAACTTTCATTTGAAACCGTAATTCACATTCATTCAAGAGTGATAAGTACTCAATTTCACATAAACAGAACAGCACCTGGTATTCAGGTGTGAGCTGGCAACAACCTGTAGAGGTTGCAATGAACTTCCATCATTCACATGTAAGAAGAGGTTGTCTTTCTGTGGCCTGACGGATCGAACCCAGCCCTGCAGGAACAGCATACATGTTCACATCATAGACTGTAAAAAAACAACAAAAAAAGTTCACATACAAAAAAAAAAAAAAAAAAAAAAAAAAAAGATCACAAACAAACCAAAAAAAAATTATCAAGCTAATTCAACTCTCAACTTTTTTCAGCCTCTTGCTACTTACATTTGTCCATTAACAATCTCCAACAGTGCATACCAGGGATAAAATTAATATTTTGAGTTAGTTTTCATTTTAGTTAAATTTAAAGTACATTTGTGGGTTTTATTTTTATTTATTTTTAATTTATGTCTATATATTTTTTATTTTAGTTTTTGTTATTTTAGAGGATCAAACAAATTAAATCAAGAAATGCTGCGTTGTTAACTAGGTGCAATATGTTTCTTTTATTTAAATTTATAGGATTTCATTTAAGGTAAATAAAATTAATTACAACGGTTTATGTGTACGCCATCAACTTTCTACCACATCTCAAATTATTATTATTTTTTTTCTGTAAATAGAATTTGTTGTTGTGTAAATGACATTATAAACATGTCTGGAGTACAGCTTCCTCTGTCTAGTTAGTATGTATCCTAAATATACACACACATAATATTTGACATTTTTGCATAATTTTACAGTTTGATTGGAAATGTAAAATAATATAATATTATGTTCACAATAATACTTAAGTTTATCTAATTGTTAATCTTTGCTCTTCGCTGATCCTTCAGTCTCTTTGGTAAGTACACCAACTTTAAAAATAATAAAATAAAAAATGACCAAATTAGGACCAAATTGGCTTTATGCACAGCTGCATACTTCCTGAACTTCAGCCAGCTCCTTGTTTCCTATCTGCCATTATTGGCCAAATTGATTACTTCAGGTGTGCCTGACCTCAGTAGTCATGGCAACAATAATCAGACACACCTGAATTAATCAATTTGGCCAATAATGGTCAGGTGTGCCTGACCTCAGTAGTCATGGCAACAATAATCAGACACACCTGAATTAATCAATTTGGCCAATAATGGCAGACAGTAAACAAGGAGCTGGCTTTAGTTCAGGAAGTAGTGAAGCTTTTTTTTTTTTTTTTTAAGGAAGTAGTGAAGCTGTGCATAAAGCCAATTGATAGTAGTAATGAAACAGAATGAAGGAACTGCCATTCACACAATAATTACCTTAACGGATTTACTCTGTATGTGCATGCATATGAAATATTTAAAAATATTGTAATGATAAAACAGTAAATTCTGGGTTTAATAAAATAAAATCAATACATGAAATTTAAAATAGCGAAAATAAACGAGAGGATGGTAAATCTGTTTCAAAGACAGTTTGAATGTGAACATATAAAGCGCATAACAAACAAACTGACTCCAAATTGAAGAAACACCAGAATAATTTCGGGTAGTGTTGCTCTCACCTGTATTCTAACATGTGATCCAGTCTCCTTGCTTGCGAGGGCATCGGATACTCTTGTTTTCTTGGACAACATGCGACTGCAGTGTCGTTGAAGGAGTTTTGAGCTACATCTGCAGAATAACGCTGAAGTGAAAGCAGGAATCCGCTGTAATGTGAGCGACAGCATTTCAACTGAGCGAGAGATTCAACGCAGCTTGTTGTTCTCTGCTCCTTCCGCTTTGAATACTAGTGCAGTTCACGTCCTGTAAATGGGATATGATGTTATTTTTGTTCATGTGTGATGATAAAACTCATGCATTTCTACAACAGTTAGATTGGTAAGTGTGGTCGGTCTCTGTTTTGACATTCACTGCTTAGTCTCCATGCGCTTCTGTTTTTATGGCGGTTGGCAACCTATGGCATTACCGCCACCATCTGGACTGGAGTGTGGATCAATGGGTCAAACTCATATGCTACTCTGCAACCTGGTCTGACTACACTTTTTAAATTCTTTTAATTAACCCAGTTCTCTTTAAAAAAGAAAACAAAAAAATAAAAACAAATTTCACCAGACCCTCTTTGCATTATTTCCAGTAAGTTTAGGGTAATCCCATTCTCACGTAGTTGTGATATAAATCTTTGCGTAGCTTGATTGTATCAGGACAATTCATAATTACATGTTCTACTGTCTCTTGTTCTGTCTATTTAACCCTGTATGTCCTAGTCTCATTATAGACACCACATCGACGTCATGAGGAACGAAACATGTATTTCAACGGAAAACAGGTCATAATTGTGTATTAACACCCAAAGATAGTATTATATATTTTGCGTCAAATACTATGTCTGTAGATTTTATGATTAATCTTATGATTGTATTAGGCAAATTTCACATTCATAAAAGTAAATTTGATAATTCTAAGCCTTGTTTAAAGGTTTTCTTGGCTGACTTTGTTGTATATTGAGTCTCTTAAATGTATAGATAATAAGAAATGCTCTGACAAAGTTGTTTTTGCTAAGGAATTGAAAATAATTGAACAGTGAAGAATTATTTGTTTCTCTTCTATCCTCAATACTGTCTTGGTTTGCAGCTTCTTGTAGATATTTTATTTATAAATAGTTAAATTTAGTCCCTACATTTTTATCATACTTTTTTCCCTTTTAATTTAGTCTCTATTTATTTATGTTAAACTAATTTTGTAAAATCTTTGATTGTTGTCTTTTTGGATGTCATGTTGTTGTTTGTATGTTTGTAAATTGTCTAATAAAATATATATATATATATATATTAAAAAAAAAAGCTTGCCTGTCTTGTTTTGTTACATTCAGGTTACATTAATACATATTAAGTTCCACCAGTACCGCCATAGCCATGTGGCTGTTTATTAAGATTTTAATAATACAGTGAATGGAATGTCACGACTGGCTAAACAAAAATCAAGCATTTCAGAAGGATAGTTCACTTTTAAAAAGACTTTTGCTGATAATTTACTCACCCCCATGGCATCCAAGATTTCCACGTCTTTCTTCAATCGAAAAGAAATTAAGGTTTATGATGAAAACATTCCATGATTTTCTCCATATAATTGGACTTCATTGGGAACCAAACGGTTTCAGGTCCAAATGAGAGTTTCAGTGCAGCTTCAAAGGGCTTTAAACGACACCAGACAAAGAATAAGGGAATTAAAAAAAAAAAACAATTTAAGATTAATTACAATTTAAATATCCCAATCCCAGCACACCCAAAAACCCGTTTACAAATCACACAATAATCTTTTTAAGATTTTTGTAAATGTCAGTGCAACTGTGTAAGTTAGGCCTCTAAATAAACATCACTCATCAGGAACTTGTTTAGGGGATTATCAGAGATTATCCAAATTTACACTTGCTGTCTGGGAATGCTTTTCAAGGCAGCATATTGTAACATTAAGTCTGCACACTTTAAAAAATATGAATATATGAATATATTTTTTTCCAGGTATGCTTGATGTCTTTCAAATCCTTATCCAGTTATCATAAAATACTGGAATGATCATGGCAATTTCTTGATCATAACAAAACAAAAAAGCAAACAAACATGCACTATAAAAATGAATATGCTTTATCTAATCAATAAAATTGTGACAACAGATTACAGCAATATTATTTATTAAATTGAACAAATTAAAATTGATTAATAGTTAATCAAATTAACATTCTAATTAATTCTAATTTGTACAATTTAATGAATAATATTGCTTGTTACCACAATTTTATTGATTAGATAAAGCATGTTATTTTATGTATTTTTTTTTCCAGTGTGGTGCATCATAAGCCATTCCGTGTAAATCAGCAGTACATGATACACACCACTAGGTTCAAACCAATGTTCACTCAGGTTTTATTGAATCTATGACTATTTTGTATGTATTTGAATGTATTTATTTATTTCAAATCATTATACTTAGCACTTACTCCTAATCCTGTGTAGTAGCCCAACGTTAGACTGTAAATTCACCCTCACGCGAAACCACTCCTAATCCACAAGATGGCGCTGTAACTCCATCAGTCAGCCATGCATCGAGTCACAAGAGCAGCCATTCACAAGACAAATCTATTTAATTACTTATTTATTAGCTCAGCATCTTCAGCGGTGAATTATTAATGCAGGTTTTGGGTCTCTGAGGACTGTATCTCACCAAAGGCAATGCTAATGTTGTTTTTACGACATGTTATATAATTGTATCTGTGCCTTTGTTTGCTTTTTGGTGCCATTCAATTTTACAGCAGATTTGACGAATCTGTGATGCATTAGCTACATTTTAACCTATTGTGGCTGTCAGTTGTTTGTTCCTTCAAATTCCAACATCTAGGGAATATCATCTCTGTATTTATTGTATATGCAAATGATAAAGACAGACATTGTGTAGTCAAGTTCAGGGCATCATTATTTCTCTGTTTCTTGGCCTGAATCAATATGTGATTAACCAACACAAACATGGACCTTGTTTTAAAAGCTGGGAGCTCAGCAGTGTCCTCTCTCCTGACTGACTATACAAGCTGTATTGACCCTTAATTCAAGCGGCTTATCATCAATTCTTGCGCAGCTCACGATATGCATGTGCACTGTAAGCAGCATTGATTTCACGTCAGACGTCACGCTGTTCGTTTACTTCTGATGAAGCCGAAACAGTGATGTCATCCGAGGAAAAGACTTTACATGCCTCTCGCCCCAAACCTGACAGTGACCAAGGCCACGTTTACACAAAAGCCGGGTATTTTTTTAGCGAATCGAATATTTCCCCCTTCTCCGTTTTCAAAAATAACATCGTTCACACATCCGCATAAAACTTGTAGCCTACCTACTGTTTGTTTTCTGTTTTTGATTAAAAAAAAAATAATAAAAAAAATCAGGCTCTATGAGCATAAGAAACAAAGACATTAAAAATAGCGATGTTCCTATATTAGATTAAATGAATAAAAAAATAAACAAAACTAAAAAAGATGATATCGCAGATGCATTTTAATGCAAATGAACTGAGATCTGACTTGGTTCTGAAGGAAGTTTTTTGTGTAAAATGGTAAAAGACACCCATGGACAGAAAGGAAAGAATAACAAAGGCAGCAGAGAAGAGCGGGCGCGCGCTCTATTGATCTTATGGAATTGTCACTGCTTAATGTTTCATGAGCTTAACTAGACAAATCCTTCAGGAGCGGCCCAATATCTTTACGGCAGCACCTTAACTCCAACATATCAATTTGTCCCTTTTGTTTGCGAGAAGCTGATAAGGGAAAGTGGGACTTCAATTTGCCGATTACACCGCTTTCTCTCTGCTGCGTCTTGCTCTTTTTCCTGTCAGCTTTTCATCATCGGAAATAGCTGGATCGAGCAAGTGTTTTAACCCACAGCATTACATGAAAGAGTGGTAAAATTCAAATACTCAGCTTATTCAAAATATCATGGGACGAATGTTTAGTATTCAGAGTGTGGACAGGATTTGTGCCGTGATGCATATCGTCTAACCGCTAAACATCTTCCCACGTAACTTGATCATTATTATGCAAAATCTACTTATGCTTTCACGTGGATCTCTTTGGGAACTGGGTTCTTGTGTTGTGTGTTATGCAGAGGTCTTGATATGGTTGACTGCTGCACCTTCACTCCATTCTCTGGAGATCCTAAAGATTGACCCTTGACCCTTCACAAGCTTATTTTGTGGAAGTTCTGGTACTTTCTTTCAAATGCTCTTCAGTTCTCATTTTCAGTTTTCCTGCAGGTTACAACTTTTATAATGACCTCCAAATTTTTTTTAATATCATACTGTGATGGTTATTTTAATAACTCACAAATAGAGGTCAAATGTAAGGCAACTGTACCCTCATTAAGGCAATTTTTCATTTGTGCGAAAGCAGTCCAGACAAAGTACTTTCAAAAACAGCAAATGGGCTATCACAGAGCGCTTCAAAAGTTCATAATGAAATTTAGTACAAAAGTTTTAGTAAAAAATAAAATGAACCAAGAAACATTATTGTGTAAACTAAATGAGGATTTCAGATTTCTAGGTCACTAGTGAAATTTAAGTAAATTAGTTATAGATGTTTTTACGTTGAAACTTTCTTAAATTATTCTGAAGCACACGATCATCGATGCTGGAAATAATGAGAAAAAAAATTGTACTAAATTAAATAAATGCAAAATAGAGCATTCAATTTCCTGAAGTGGACTGAAATACTGAAAAATCATTAGAATGATCCGAGATCTAAAATGAAACAGTGAGGTTAAAACTGTATCATTTTGTAAACATTTTGCAAGCATTAATCAATGCCACATTTAATTAATTTAGCATTGCATTATTTAAAAAATACAAATTTCAAAGAGAACTGTATTTTCGTCCAGAATTTGTAGTTCAGTAATTGGCTCTATAGCAAGTCAGAGAATATAAAATTCTCTTTTTATTACTAACAAATGCAAGTTGTGAGGTTTTACCTAAGTGGCTTGATGAATACATTTTCTTTATACATTTTCTATTAAAACAACCATACTTAAAAAGAAGCCCACTAATTGTATTGATTTTCACTTCAAATCTTTAAAAAACTACTTGCAGTCAGAGTACAGTTTTTATATATTAATTAAGTCATATGCTTGTCTTCTTAAAGTACGATATACAAATGCGATATGGTTAAAAAAAACTTAAATTGAACGTATTATTTAATAAAAATCATGACCATAAGTCTCTATTAGTGTTTCAGTTCACTCTGACTCAGAAAAAGCACACAAGTTGAGAGAAATCAAGACTAAAAAAACTACCATGAAATACAAATCTCTGGAAATCCCCAAAAAAGTATCTGTATACTTTCTTCACAGAGTTGAATATCTCCAGACCGGAGTCAGATGTTGACAGATGTGACAGCGATAACTTCTTATTGCGACGAACACAAGAAACCCAGATAGCACATGTACGTATGTCTACTAAAGATCTGGAGATCTAGAAAACATCTGCTATGTAAACATCTTAGAAAGAGCCGTTTTACATACATTCTAAACCATAAACATCTTACAGACATCTTCTACAGTAGATGTCTATATAACATCTGACAGGAGAAGTCTCAGAGATGACATATTTTTAAGAGTGTTTGCTCATCTGCAATACGTCTATTGGACGTTTCCTGTCAGATGTCAATAGACGTTTAGAAGAAGTCTTTAATGATGTCTTTTGACTTGTGTGATAGATGCAAAGGTGAAAAGGTAGACTTTTTTCATATGTTTTGGGCTTATCAAAAGCTGAGTGACTATTGGACATTCATATTTAAAACATTATGAGGCCTTTAGCTTGGATAGAGTTGAAGTTGCTATTTTTGGAGTACCAGAACATGGAGTATCATTGACAAATAAAGTAAAAAATGTTATTGCTTTTGCCACCTTATAAGCTAGAAGCAGAATATTATTGGAGTGGAAATCAACAAACCCACCTAAAGCCTCAGTGTGGTTATGTGATCTAGCATCATATTTAAAATTAGAGAAAATTAAATATTTAATGAAAAGATCTGCCGAAAATTTTTTTTCAGACTTGGCAACCCATGATTGCATATTTTGAGAAGATGAGGACTCTCACACTGATTGATCAATGTTAGATGTGATTGTCAATTGGGGTTTTGTTTTGTAGTTATGTACGGACCACGAACATGTCAGGATTTCATTAATGGCTACGTATGTTTATTTTATTTTATTATATATTTATTTTGGATTATTATTGATATTTTTGTCTTGACTTGTGTGTAATTTATCGTTATATTTATTTTGGTGGAATGGGTTATTGTGGGGGAAAAGCTTTAACTTTGATTGTATCTGCTTTATGTTAATGCTTTCTGTTAATGCTTTGAAAAAGTTGATAAATAAATGTAAATATATAAAAAAGATGATGTCTTTAAGATGTAATGATTTAGAATGTGTTAAACTGACATCTTCTAAATGTCTATTTGACATCTGACAGGAAACGTCCTATAGACGTATTGCAGATGAGCAAACACTCTTAAAAATACGTCTTCCAGATGTAAACACACACATCAAATAGACTTGTGCTATCTGGGTTGCAGATGAGCAAACGCTCTCAAAAATACATCTTGCAGATATAAATTCAGACATCACAGATGTCTCTGAGATGGATTGTATTTCATGTCATGTAGCCATGCACAGAAGACAACGGCCAAGGTCAGGATTTTCGTTAAATAATATATCAACTTTGGTTTATTTTCCCCCAAACACTATCATATCCCCCCCAGAACAATTTTAATATACAACATGTAGCATCGGACCAATCTGTGATACTTTGTCGTCTTTTTTTAAAAGCGTAATGCTGTTTGCACTTCACAAATTCACATATTATTTGTGTGACCTACGTCAAGGTCAGGTCATTACCAATCACTTTGAGCTTATATTCATCCAACAGAGAAGTTGGCAAAAATTTGCATATTGATTAGGAAAAAAACTATATTCTGAAAAGGCAAAGTTGTTCTTATATCAGAAGGAGTTGAAGATAACATATGTGTCTTCTGCTGCCAGCCCTTAACAGAGAGTAAAGAACAGATCGTTGCTGCTGTCGGTTTGCTTAAAGCACAGCACTGTGGCATTGCTCTTATTTACAGCAGCATCATGCTCATAAAGCAGGCCATATGCCCTCGTGTTAGACTGGGAAAAATATGCCGTACATAACTCTCTGTGAGCTTTTGGCAGAGGGAAGCTTGAACAAGGTCTTAAGGTGAAGGAAAAAGACACCGTCTTTAGAAACAAAGCCACCGAGATAACAAGGTCACGACAACAACGTCAGAGCAATTAGAATATTATAAATGATGCAAGCACTATTCATTTCTCTAAGGATAAAACTTTGTTGATAAGGGGGAAAATATTGCAGATTTCAGGAGATGTATGCTTGTTTCTGCCACTAAATACAGTCGCTACATCCATAAAAAAATGGAATTGCTACTTTTTGTCTGAGGTTCTCTCACAATTGGGACTTTACATCTCATGATTCTGACTTTTTGTCTCAGAAATGAGAGAAAAAAACTTCGCAATTGTGAGGTATACAATTCTGATGGTGGTAAACAAGTGCGAAAAAAAGTAATTATTGTGCGTTTATATATATTTTTGTGTTTTATATATATATATATATATATATATAATTAATATTATTATACATTATTATTGTTATATATTATATATTGTTAATATTATTATAATATAAATATATTTTTTTGTGCGTTTATTATATATATTATATATATATTATTGTGCGTTTATTACTTAAAAAAGTAATCATTATTAGTTACAATTATGATAATATATATTATTATTAAAATTATTATATATTATTATTGTTATATATTGTTAATATTATTATATATTATTATTGTTATATATTATATATTGTTAATATTAGTATAATATATATATTTTTGTGCATTTATTATATATATATATATATATATACAAGTGCGTTTATTACTTAAAAAAGTAATCATTATTAGTTACAATTATGATAATATATATTATTATTAAAATTATTATATATTATTATTGTTATATATTGTTAATATTATTATATATTATTATCGTTTATATACATATATATATTTTTGTGCGTTCATTATATATAATATTAGTAATATTATTATACATTATTATTGTTATTTTATATATATATATATATTATTGTGTTTATTACTTAAAAAAAGTAATTATTGTGCGTTTATATAAAGTCATTGTGGAAAAAATGTCAATTTCTTTTTTTATTTTTTTATTCCGTGGCAAAAACAAGCATCCATACAAACAACTTCTGCTTCCCTTAAAGTCCTCCTGTAGCAGTCAATAATTTTATCCCTTAAATCTCATCTTTGACTACCAAAATTGTATTTAAAGTCCCTGTAAATTCAAAATTAAGTATGTGTTCTCACTTTGTCACACCACAGAAAAATGTGTATTAGCCACCCAGGCAAATTTGAATGATAAAAATGATCAAAATCTGAAAAAAAAAAGGCATTATTCTCTGCTCTCAGACGCTGGGGGCGTGTCCATCATCTGCATGCCTTAAAATATCTTGAATGTAACTCACTCATATATAGGCTATACGTGGTTCTATGAATATGTAAATTAGCCCCGCCTCCACTCACTCACAGCAGCTCAGAGATCCACTCGTTGACCTGATTGGTTTCTTGTGACGTCAGAAACATTTCAAACGCATTTCAAGCTGTGTTTTTTGAGACTGTCTTTGGTTCACTGCAGTTTTAAGGAGAAAATACTCAGCGATGACGCTGACTTATGAATTTGTACATGGTTTGTTAAAGTAGGCCTATATTAAAAACACCACATACACACATAAACTACATTACAAGCTTGATTTTCGCCGCAGGGGAATTTTAAGTGTTTGTTCAGGCATATTTGGTTCGATTAAAACAAACCCTGCTGCGTACCAAACATGTAGACAGATACCGGCTTTTTCACACTAACAGTTTAGTTCGGAACGGGGCACAGTTCGCAAGAAAAATCGCTTGTAAAAACTGTATTTTATCTACACTAACCTTATTCTTAACCTAACCATCACAGAAAATGGCCTGCAAAAATAATTTGGTTTGTTTATTAATCCATGTCCCCCTGGCTGGTCCCCACAATGTAGGTGATCTCAGGTTTTATCCTTGTGGGGATGTGTTATACACACACACACACACACACACACACACACACACACACACACATACTTAGACACAGACACACATAGTAAGCAACATCTTGTATACCGAGTGCTCAGCCTCAGTGGACAGCCCCACACATATTCATAAGTAATTGCCTCTATTTATAAGACAAGACCCACAACCTCATTAATTAGCCCAAATATAAATTACAGAGCTTTGGCCTTCACCGCAGCTTCATTTGAAGAGTAGCCTCAATACACATGTGAAATATGTTAACTAAAGGTAGAGCTGTTGGCAAAACTGCATCGTGGCCCAATTTATAATATATATAAGTACTGATATAACAGTAATTCATTCAATTATAATGCAAGTGCTGTGTGTAGTGAATCAATCTCTGTTCCAAAATCTAGTGAGCTTTCTAAGAAACATCCAAAATGGAGTGGAACAGTGACTGATTTAGAACGCTCTATATACTGTAGCTTTATTCAAATGGAGCACCTCACCCGAAGCACAAGAAGGAGACTTAAAACAAATTCAGTCGAGTGCAACAGTGCCCGGACACTTTTCGAGAGACTTTTGTTCCCATGGGGATTTAAAACTAAATAAACCAACAAGCTACAAGGTTAAGTACAACATTACAAAGTTTGATTTGAATAAAAAAAAATGAAAATGAAAATCAGATTAATCTGCTAGGTGTAAATGAGGAAAAGAAGCATTGTGAACGACAAAAAAAATAGAAATTTTAACATGTTTACAGATTTTAGTCATTTACGTAATGGGAGTGGGCGGAGCTAAAATACTCATTTGATGGAATTTGCTTGTTTTGATTATCTGATTGGTGAAGATGTCAATGCAGAACAATGGATAATATTGTTTTTCATCAGAAATTATGTTGTTAAACAGTTTAAAGAATAATAATGCATTTCAAGAATTTAGGCTGATGGCTTCAACAAAAGCATAATTAACAACCTTTCTTGAAAACTTCTTAAAAATTATTTTTACTGTGTTCAACACAGGCCCTGTTTACATGAGATCGCTCGCGGGTGAAAACGTAAAAATATTAGATCGGATGTGCCTTTCGTTTACACAGCGATGGCGTTTTGGGGGCTTAAAAACGCGAAAAAGTGAAACCAGCCTCCAGTGTGGAAATCTTAAAAACGCTCCACCGCCGCGTTCCCATGTAAGGGTAAAAACACAAAAGTATGCTTGACAGTGAAGGTTGTACGCAGGCAAGCGGACTTGGTGTTGTTGTGTGGCAGTGCTTCACGTTGCCACCTAGCCGCCTGGAGTGCATACTACATTGAATTTCACGCACTTTTGCATTACCTTATATGCACACGGATTTCCCACCCAAAACGCTCGTCTAAACGCAGAATAAAAAGTGATAACGCAACATTTTGCTATTTCTCTTCAGAATCGTTTCCGTGTAAACATAGCCACAATCTCATGGCAATTGTAGCTATTTTACATGTGGTTAATTTGTATATGAATTTATGTTGTTCGTATGTTGTCTGATTTGCTCAAACCCAGTGCAGTTAAGTTTAGAGGAGGAGCTTAATGCTTTTTAATCAATAATCTTCCATTTTCGCATGATTCACATTGTACAAATTCATCCAGAATAGCACATCTAAAGTAGTTATGTTTTCCTGTGAGATTGAGTTGCACATATTTTTGTAGGCCAACCAGGAAGTTTGCATGATCACATTGGTTCCCCTCAACAAAAAAACAATCGATTTTGTTGTCCATTAGCTTTTGAATTATATAAAATAGCCCTTTTATGAACTTTGAAGCCCAAATATAATCACAAGAAATAAAAAGCTAACCTTAGGCTGTAAACAAACTACACCAGAGTTTCTCAACATCATGTCCCCAACAGCCTCTGTAATCCCATATAGCAACTCAAGACATGTAAGAGCTTTAAAAAAAATCACCAGTTTCCAGGTTTTGGCCAACAAAAATACATCATCCCTGCAGCCCACTATTGAGTTTGCCGTTAGCCTGTTAGCTAATAACATGATAATCTAAGAAGCATAAAAGTAGGTTGCATATAGAACTGTTATCCACAGTCTATGCTGTAACTATGTTGGACCTTATTTATTGCTTTATTCAGGATCTTGGATGAATATTATTTTTTTTTTTTTTACACTGAAATGTCTCTATGAATGTCCCTTGTACATTTTGTACCTTTAGTGGTGAGAGCACACGTTCCTGTACAATAGGATTTGGAACAGAGCCTTAGGAAATCCCTGAAAGATAATCATGAAAACATTTTGTGGCTTGCTGTTGACATAATAAACCAGCCCAATCAAATTTGCATAGACAAATGAGAGAGGAACATTACCTCAGTGATGTCTGAATCTGAACAAGGCTTTGTTCCAAAACGTTTTTAGCTTAGCAACATGCTAACCCCCAACTCAACTGGAATCTGCGAGTGTCTTGTGCAACTGATTTGAAGAGCACTATTTGTGTGATGTGTGTGGGTGAAGAGTTGCTCAGTCAGTGTGAGTAGGCAGCAGACAGCCGGGAAGCTCGCTAGGTTTTGGAACGGAGCCTAAACGCAGTTAAAATTCGGAAGAACTGGGTTTAATGCTTAGAGGAAACCGAGACTAACTCCAGAGCCGGCCGTGGCTTTGTAAAGTTTTACTATTTATTCATATTTTTAGTAGCTATATTATATTATTAGAATGTCAACTATTCTATAATATAAAAATCAGATCAAATTTCAAGGTCTTTGCTACAGTTATTCATTTAAATAACCCTTCTATGCTTACAGGATATGCTATGCTAGAAAGAAAAGTGTGTCTGAATCTTTTTCATGCTCATGGAAATTGAGCTTAATGGAGACTGATGGGACAATTTCAGAACTGCATATGAAAATTCTAACTGTATTAATATCATATTTTAATCTCACGTGCGCACTGAACCCAGCTCTGAAGTTGTTGTATCATATGAGCATAATGGGTATTTGAAAACCCTGTGATCACGGGTAGCTTTTCTTCCCAAACTAACTACACGTGATTCTCAAATATGCCGTGCTAGCCTGATGACTCGATATCTGTTACCCTGTTCGGAAACCTCTGGAAATTAGTGCATGCCGACCCTGACTAGTGAACATGTCTAAGAGGACACGAGTGTAAGATGAATGGCAAGCTTGCACACTTAGAAATGTAATTCTGGTGATTCAGAATGCTCATTACTGAATGTGCAACTCACTTTATGCCTATTATGCCAGTCACGTAGAAAGCTGTTGGAAATATAAAAGGGTTGCGTCAAGAATCCTTTTAAGCCAGTGCAAAGATTGGACTCATTTTCCAGGAGCCATTTAGATGCAGAAGTGCATCAAGAGGGGAGCTTGTTTTTTTAAAGCACAAAATGACTGGATTTTCACTTTCTACAAAAGGTTAGCAGAAGAAAATCTTCACATTTATTACATTTTCATATAAAAGAAATCCCGCATCTTGATTAGCACTTACGTGAAACAAAAAACACTTTAAAACACGCACTTCATTTTCTTCTGCAGAACACAAAAGAAGATATTTCGATTTTTTTTGTCTCTGTCCATTCAATAAAAAGTCTTAGCAATTTTTTAGAGATTTATAACCAAATTGTAATTTTAGTACATTAGGTCAAAATAAAAGAAAATGAGAAATGTCTCCTTAGCCACTTATATAAATATGTTTGTATGTGAATAAAAGCCTAAATTAAATCTGTTCATCACATAAAGCGATCCTATCTCTTCAGACTTAGATTTAACAGCTTGATTCATTTGGATTTATTTGAACATTTCTTAATGAATGTTTTAGTTTGGAGTGACATAAATCTCTCAGATTTCATTAAAAATACCTTCATTTAAGTTTCAAAGTCGTACGGGTTTGGGACGACATGAGGATGAGTAACTGATGAAAGAATTTTCATTGATGGGTGAACTAGCACTTTAAGTACCAATAAAATTAAAATTAAACATTGATAAATGATAAAATGATCTTTCTTTATTTAAACTTTTTAGATCTAAAAAATATTTAAAAAATAAAAATATTATTTAAAAAATATTTAAAATTATCTAAACCAAACTCTCTCTTACCAAACTAGTTTTCTCCTTTACTAGAGTCTAGCCTTGGTGCCAAAAACAGAAATGACCTTAAGGCTAATTAGCTTAATAAAAAGCATTAGCTATGCTGTCAATATGATTTGCATAATGTGTGAAGTCGGTCTTACTGGCGAACACACACAATGTCAGTTGGGTTTACAGACATGGCGTGGAGACATTTCTCGGGCCCTGGCGTTGTTCGCACCTGTCACGAGGAATGTGGGGGGATTGGGGACAACAACACACAGCTGAGGACCCTTCACTGTCCGTCTGTCCAAATGTCCGTCAACATCAACAACCGCTTTAACACTTCGTCCCTTCTTCTTCAACACGCCGCTGGCTGAACTATACGTCTTTTGTGTTCAACTGAAGAAAGAAAATCAAAAAGGGTTTGTAAAGTTGGGCGAGTGGCCTTCTTATGCTTTTTTTCCCCTTCCAGATATTACCTTTAAGTAGTTAACGTAAACGCTAACGCTCAAAATAATTAATTGGTTTGAGAAGGACAAACTTAAACTAATAAGTTCAGTCAAATGAACTTTTGAGTATTTAGCGCACTCTTTTTCTTTCAGGTTCACAGAACTGATATATTTTAAGTAAACTAAACTGTTTCATTGTTTTGAGTTTTATGAAATTATTGATTTTAACTTGAGTTTACCTGAAATGGCTGGGATGTCTATTTCCCAGCATGCTTTGAAGGGGAGAGTAAATGCCAAGATTAAGTGTAATATAATGCTGTTGTTTTTTTTTTGTGCAAGATTAATGTTAAGTGGGAGATTTAGCGATTAATGTTTTGTTATGCTAATTTAGAAGAACTTCTGTTAATGTTGGTTTTAGGATAGTTACCATGGAAGTGATACTGTTAATATACTATTATTAACAAGTTTACAAATTGGTATGTAAGCAAACTAGCTTGTTAAAGCTAACTAGGTTTAGGCTATACTAATAAGTGTTCACATTGAGATTACAGTAGTTAAATGTATGAATTAGTGCACTCAAACATTTCAAGTTAAGTACAATTAAATCAAATCTATCAGTTCTGCTTGCTTAAACTTTGAAATTTTTAACTTAACAGAATTGAGGCAACTGACTGTCTTATTTATTTTGAGTTTTGCCAACTTATACGGGTTTACAGTGTGTTTGAGAGCGTAAAAAGCAAAGTTTCATAGATCAAAGTGCACAATGAATGGAGTTATTAGCTGCGTCCGAAATCGCATACTCTCGAGTAGATATTTATTTTGAATAAGTAATTATTTTGAAATAATTATTTTTAAGTAATTATTTTTTATTATAAATATTTATTTTGAATAAGTAAACCGCTAAAGAAGTACATTCACAAGTTGTATTATATATTATTATACCAATCTATAATATCTCAATGTGATATTATACATTAGTAATGTTATGCATAATAATCGTGATAATCGTTAAATCGTGATTATTTCTCAGACAATAATCGTACTTATAAAATCTGTAATCGTTGCATCCCTACATCTGACCAATCAGA
Source organism: Cyprinella venusta (assembly GCA_038021265.1). Lineage (NCBI taxonomy): Eukaryota > Metazoa > Chordata > Actinopteri > Cypriniformes > Leuciscidae > Cyprinella > Cyprinella venusta. The sequence goes on along the minus strand of CM075881.1, from coordinate 4,815,302 downwards.
GCAGAGTAGGTTCTTGGAAAGGAGGGGTTTAGAGAGAAGTAATCCTTTATAGAAACGCTTCAGACTCTGCAAGAAAAGTAATTCTGCCTGCAATGTATATTAAAATGAAAATTAAACTGTTTTTGCCCTTGCAAGCATGCAATCCCATTATAGGAGATCTCAAAAACAAAATTAGGAACGTTTAAAATAACATAATAGGCCTCAGTTTAATGATATAATGATGAATATGCAGCTAATTTGCATCACGCAGTGCTCTAGTTTGACATTCGTGCAGAGAATCCTCAGGCAACATCTTTGTCAGGGAAAACGTGTCCCTTCTTGCAGGAACATCATGTGCCCTCATGCCGACCTGTGAAAACTAGACAGCGGGAACGAGAGAAATAAAGAGATGAGAGAAAATGAGTGTTGACATCTCGCTCCCTCCTTCCATTTCACCCTTGTTTCTTAATACTCGTCTGGACACAAAGCAAAAACACAAGTTCTCTTTGGTTTTTCTATTTTTTTTCTTTCCTTCTGTTCTCTTTCTTTGTGCTTTTCAGTGACAGGTGGCTGTTGGGCTCTTTCAACGATCTCAGGTTACGTTTTGTTTAAGTTTCACTAAATTTCTGATTACATTTCATCAGCATTGTGGGACAGCATTGGCATCAAATGCTTGTAATAAAGGGAAGATGTATTTAATGTGTAAAATATTCTCAAAGTAATTTACTTTGGTAAGAATTTGACTTGATACAATACTGTAGGTCACTGAATTTTATACAGAAAATATTGCATAATGTTTTAAAGGGATACTCCACTTTTTTTTGGAAATAGGCTCATTTTACCACTCCCCCAGAGTTAAACAGTTGAGTTTTACCGTTTTCTTAGCCCACCGCAAAGAGGGAGAAGACTCCACCTGGGGGCCTGGAGGAAATCAACTACCTGCCATTCACCTGTCAGTCCAATAGCCAAAAAGGGCAACATGGCCGAGTCCAAGTCACTCGAAGAGCTGAAATTGGAGCGAACTACAGTAAAGAGACTTTTTTCCCGACTCACCAACCATATAAAGAGGACCCACATGGAGATGTCTGTAGAGGAGCTACAAGATAACTTTAAGAGACTCACAGCAGAGGGCGCCAAAGTAATGGATGTAAATGAGGAGGTTGAGGCTGCTTACCTTGAACAGGCCAGAGGAACCGGAGCTGAAGCCGCACCTGAGTTAAGTGTCCAAGAGAGCCGACCTTGAGAAGACTGAGAAAGAGTGTTAGCAGAAGTTAAGAGGTAAAAGCACCTAGTTCAGGAGACACTATGGGCCTCATTTTGTGAGAGAGAACTGACCATTGCTCTAAAAGCTGCAGAGTGTGTGAACGTCCTCTCCGCTCAGCCTAACACACCCCTGAAGGCATATGACTTTATGCTCCATCATTTAGAGAGCCTGGTGCACAAAGCCAAAGAAGCGCACCAGACCTGGAACCGCTGGGCTCCCCTAGCTGAGAAGCAAGACTCCACTCGTCGGCTGATGGAGCTCTAAATCCAACTTCCCAAGCAGGTGTCGAGGAAAGCCGCCCTGATCGGAGCAGCAAGAATTAAAGAGGACACCAATAAGGTACCTGTCACAGCCCACAGCGCAGCCATAAAGCTCAAAGCCACAGCTTTACCAAAGTTTACTGGCAGCCAGCGTGAGTACTACAGATGGAGGAAAGAATGGGAGGCTCTGCAGAAGCAAAGTGAACTAACCGGGTCCAAAGAGGTGAAGAAATTTCAACTACTTGATAGCCTCGACGAAAGAGAGACCAAAGATCTACGGCTCTCTACTTACGCCTCTGCAGACGAGATCTTCAGAGTCCTGGAGAACCGCTACGGAAACCAAGCCACTATCGCCATTGAAATCGTCGAAGAGATACAAGCTATCTCACCTGTCCATGGTAATCACCCAAGAAGGATCATAGAGCTCATCCAAGCAGTGGAAAAAGCCCTCTATGATTTGACTGAAATGAATAATGCAGAAGCCATAAAAAACCCACTAGTGTTAAAATCCATTGAGAGTAAATTGCCAGAGTCTCTGAAGAAAGACTGGCTTACCCACACTACTGACCCGAACAATGCTGTGACCCACTGGAACCGCTTTGACAAGTTACTGGCATACCTCCAATCCCAAGAGTCCATCTACGAGCAGTTAGAACAGCTGGGAGACATCGATCCTGCCAAGGAGAAGACCAGGTTTCAAATAAAGCATGCTCGAACACGGACGGTAAAATCCAGCAGTGAAATAGCAGGCTGCATCATCTGCGGAGATCCAAAGCACAAGAGAAAACTCTATATCTGCAGGAGGTTTAGGACCACTAAAAAGCTCCAAGAAAAGAGGGACGCAGTGCAACAGCTCGGAGCCTGCGAGAGGTGCCTCAAAATCCACAGCGAACCCTGCAGAGAAACTACTTATCTGTGTGGGAATCCAGAGTGCAGAGACCAACACCACTATCTCCTTTGTCCCTTGCCCAGACACCAGTCCCAAAGACCCAAGTTCTGTTTGGCGAGAGCTGAGGGGAAAAGACACACCGAGGCCCAGAAGGAATTTCTCACCAAACTTTCACCTGAGCTAGCGCAGCAGTGTCGCAATGCTTTCTGCAACATCACATCTCAAGCATATAACTCCACTGCAGCAGAGAGAGGCCTTCTGGAGGAGACTGGTCTGCACAAGTACCCGGTGATCTTGATGCTCCTTGACGTCACTGCCAATGACGGGCAAAGAATCGGAACACTTATTGACCTTGCATCTGACACGAATTACATAACCCATAAGCTGCAAGCAAGCTAAACCTCCGCAGTGTAGATGTCGCACTAGTCGTCCATGGCGTCGGAGGGATGAAAGTGTCTGTTGCAACCAAGCGCTACCTCCTCAAAATCCGTGTCAGCACTCTAAAAGGAACTTTGAAGTCTCACCAGCTGATCTGCTATGGACTTGACAAGATTGCAGAAGTGCACAGACATGTTCCATCTGACAAGTTGCAGAAGATCTTCGCTGATGTTCCCCTCAAAGATCTTATCAGACCCAGAGAAATCCAGCTTCTGATCAGCCACAAAGAGGGACAGCTGGTTCCCCAAAAAGTCTGTTCAGTTGGTGACCTGGTGCTCTGGGACGGTCCACTTGGCAAGACAGCTGTCAAAAGATCCTGAGTGGAAGGAAGCCTACGCTGCACAAATTCATGAGATGGTGAACCGCAGAGCCGCAGTGAAGCTGTCATCCTGCAGAGTTGGACCGGGCCAGTATGGTACATAAGTCATCTCATTGCACCAAACCCTCACTCAGTCTCCACCCCAGTCAGACTAGTGTGGAACAGCAGCCAAAAGTGCAGAGGTCTCAGTCTGAACGACATCCCCATCAAAGGTCCTGATGTCCTGAACCCAATCAGAGCTGTCCTACTGAGGTTTCGAACTGGTGTCTACGCTGCCCTGGGTGATATTCGAAAAATGTACAATTCTGTCTGGCTGGAAGATCGAGAGGTCCACCTGCATAGATTCCTGTGGCGTGACAGTGAAGATGCTGATATAGAAGATTTTGCCATAACAAGAGTCAACATCGGAGACAAACCTGCCGGTTGCATAGCCCAAGTCGCCATGCGAGAGACTGCAAACTTACCTCCATTTAGTCACTTAAAGGAAGAAAGACGCGTGCTGGTAGAAGATGTCTACGTTGATGACATCCTGACTTCACACAACGATCTTGACCATCTGAAATGCCTCACAACCAATATCAAATGCATCCTGAAAGCTGGAGGATTCCATATAAAGCCCTGGGTTTACTCCATTCAAAGTGGGAAGATAGAGCCTGAAAAGGAGATGCCAAAGACTATAATTCTACCAAACCAACTGAAGGAAGATGACAACAAAGCCCTCGGCCTTGGTTACATCATCAATGATGACAAACTCCATGTCATGGCTGCAATTAACTTCTCAAAGAAAAAGAGAAATATGCGTCTTGGTCAAAATCTGCTCAAGGAAGAGGTCAGAAATCAAACACCAGATCCACTCACCAGACGAGAGCTGCTAAGCCAAGTTTCTAGCCTGTACGACCCACTCGGCCTTGTGACTCCTGTCAAACAAAAGGGTGCCATCCTAGTCAGGAGAGCTTTTCAAGAAGCCAGGGTAAAATACTGGCTAGAGGACACGTGGGATGCTGCTTTGCCTGAAGGTCTCAGAGAAGATGCTATAAAGCTACTTGAAGAATATGCTGATCTGAGCCAACTTCGTTTCGCCAGATCCCTGACTTCACCAGATTTCTGCGCAGAGCCTAGTGTCATCACGTTCTCTGATGGCAGCCAACACGCATATGACGCAGTGATGTATCTTCGCTGGAGCTGCAGGCATGGTGTCGTTGTGAGACTGGTCGAATCCAAAGCCAAGTTGACCCCCCTTGATCATAAAGGGGATCCTGTGAAAGCTGAGATATTCGGAGCAGTCTTCGCAGCCCGCCTCAAGGCCTACTTCCAGAGACACTGCCGACTCCAGGTCAAGAGATGGTATCATTTTGTTGACAGTCAAACAGTCCTGGGTGCAATACAGCGTGAGAGTTATGGCTACAAGACTTTCTTTGCAAACCTTGTTGCTGAGATCCAGAGCAGTACTGATGTCCAAGACTGGTGATGGATTCCTGGGCTAGCAAACATTGCAGACATCATCACCAGAGGGGCCTGTCCAGATGCCCTACCTGAGGACTCCGAGTGGCAGTTGGGTCCAAAGTTCCTCGAACTTCCTGACGATGAGTGGCCAAAGAAGTCCGCCAGAGACGTTGCAGCCCAAGCTCGAGACAAAGTCACAAGCATACAGAAAAAAACATTTGTAGCACTACTTACCAGAAGTCGCCTGAAGACAGCGCACAATCTAGCCCAGCTAGAGTCTGGAAGACCACCAGCAGGAGCAGCAGTCCGACAACTAGTCGATGGAAAGCGCTTCAGCAACCTGAGAAGGCTGGTTGGGACTATGGCTTGGATCTGGAGAGCAGCTAAAAAGTTCTTGAGTGCCAAAACCAGAGACCAAGAAAAGTGGGAGGCAGTACCATCCTCGGGTGTCCTTACAGTCCGTGAGAGACGAGACGTGTTTCGAGACCTTTGCTTAGCAGCACAAGAGGGCGTCAAGTTCCCAAGCACCACAACAGACAGATTAGTCGTCTACAGAGACCAGACAAGTGGACTTCTAATTTGTGGTGGCAGAATCCAGACCTTCAAAGAAGACCGCAGAGCTGTTCCACTTTTACCATTCCAAGCCTGGTTATCCACCCTGCTAGCCAGAGAAGCACACAGTGAGGCACATGACGGAGTGGCGGGAACCCTGTTGTGGATGAGGATAAAGGCGTGGGTCATCAGAAGAAGGATCATTGTCCAAAAAGTTGTTGATAAGTGTATTGTCTGCAAGAAAGCAAAAGCAAGAATCTGTAAACAGATAATGGGAAACTTACCTGAAGAGAGATCAAGTCCTGCTGCACCATTCGAGTTCACATCCGTTGACCTGTTTGGACCTTACCATGTGAAGGATGATGTCAAGAAGAGAGTGACCATGAAAGTATGGGGCGTCGTGTTTTGCTGTATGTCCAGCCGAGCCATCCATGCCGAGCTAGCAAGCACACTATCGACGGAGAGCTTCTTGCTTGCTTACCAGAGATTCACTGCTGTCCAAGGCCATCGTCGTAAAATCTGGTCTGATCCTGGTACAAACTTTGTCGGAGCGAGATCTGTCCTAAAAGAGATGTACACTTAACTGGATCAAAAGAGCACAGGGTCACTTGAAGAGTATGCTGCCAAAAATGAGACCACCTGGATGTGGAAAATCCTCCCAGCTGACTCGCCTCACCGAAATGGGGCCGCCGAAGCCGCTGTCAAAGTCACCAAGAGAGCCCTTCAAAGCCTTGGCAATGTAGAAGGCCTTACCTTTAGTGAGTTCCTGACAGTGCTGCAGCTAGCTGCTAATCTTGCCAATGAGAGACCATCGATGCCAGAGTCCAGAGCCGAGAAGAGCGCATTCAGTACATCACGCCGAACAACTTGCTGCTTGGTCGAGCTACACAAAGTGGAGATTTCAAAACTGTTCACTACACCACTTACCCTTTCAAGAGGCTCAAAGAAGTACAAACTATTGTAAACAACTTCTGGAAGTCCTGGAGCCAACTTGCTGGTCCGAACCTTTTCATTCGCAGTAAATGGCATACTGCTGAGAGGAACGTTACCGTTGGAGACATAGTTTGGCTCTGCGACCAAAACGCATTGAGAGGGCAGTTCAGACTTGCAAAAGTAATCAGCGCAAATCCTGATTTCAGAGGTGTCGTTCGAGATGTTCATGTGAAAGTCTCTCCAAGTTCCAGCATCTCTGTGAGAAATTCGAAACCTGGTGCCACGGATCCTGAATTGGGTACCATACTGCATCGGGCATACACCACCTGTTACTCTTGTACATCAATTGAACTGGTCAAAATAAATTTATCTGAGTGAAATCCGAAGTCTGGTCCTTGTTAAGTGTGGACACTTCACAGCTAGAAGAAAACACTTAACATATATATATATATATATATATATATATATATATATATATATATATATATATATATATATATATATACACACACACACACATGCATAATATGCATGACCTATATTTAAGAAAAGAAAAAAATATTATTTATATATAAAATATTTATATATAATACAAATTATATATAAATCTATATACAGCATATACATGAAAATATTTCTTAAATATATACAAGCATGTGTGTGTATTTATGTATATAAAATGTGTGTGTATTTATATATTTAAAATAATTATACACAGTGCACCCACATTTATTATGAAAATGCAAACTTTTATTTTGGATGCGATTAATCGCGATTAATCGTTTGAAAGCCCTAGTAGTTAACTAAAGTTAACTAACGAACCTTATTGTAAAGTGTTACCAGTTTTTTTTTTATCAAGTCAACATGAAAATGACCTCTAGTTCTCAATACGCATAATTATTGTAGATTAACCAGTGCATACTATTCCAAAGGAAAATGTTGTCTTTGTAATAATCAAAATTGAAATAACTTGCTTTACCTCTTTCTAATGGTGCCAAGTATACCTCTTCAACCAATTCCCCGTGGATAAAGACTTTTTCTTGCTGCCTATTTCACTCGGAAACTAGATTACAGAAATCAAATGGTTTGTGAAAATTGTTTCGTGTCGACTTTAAATCCTTGAACTTTCTGTTGAAAGTGAACAAAGCAGGTTTATGCAAGTTCTGCATTTATGGAGAAAAATAAATGACTGCCTCTCAAGGCATGCATATGGAATCAGTTCTTCACTGATTTTAATAGTACCCACTTGTCTAATGTTTTCTCAACACTCTCTCAAGGTTCAATTTACAGTCAAGTAGGAACAGATGGATAGCAAGAGGAAGTCCTGGAGTAATAATATTTCAGCATTGAGTCCTGACTTCGAAATCATTTCATTTGTGAACAGGTTTCTGACTAACAGCTTCAGAAATAATAGTCAATCACTTGAATACAGCACTTTATGATATAAGACACTAGGGCTGTAACGATATACGATATAAAATCGAAATCGCGATACTCAGGTCCACGATACTGTATCGCGATGTGAGAAGGCAGAATCGCGATACATCCCTTCCACCTCCCAGTTATCTTTCCCGTCCAGATCCAATGCTACCACATCTTTAAATTACTATTTATTTATATTATTTGAAGTTAACATTATAAAATATGTAGACCTACACCACAAAACTAGTTGAGGTTAAATTAGCCAAAACTTAAATCCATCAGACTAATCATTTTCAGAAAATGCATTTAATACCAATATATTTACCCTTCTGTTTATATATCCATATGCTACTCCCTTAATAAAATCAAGTACGTCCAGACATTAGAAAAATATAAGTCTTCACATTCATTTTATATTTAATATGAGGGAAATACACACGCGTACACGGACGCGACACAAAACATCTTTAATATTTAGGTGGCAAAAATATAGCCTATATTTTTTTATAATTCTGTAAATTACACTGTACAAACCAAAAGAAATACTAGGCTGCCCACGGGATGAAGGGTTAGCTCTCCCCAGAACATAAAATATTTATTTTGTTTTTTATTTTTCGTGTTCGAGGAAAAAAAAACAATGTCGTGACAGTTCTCTGAAGCGGCACTTAAACTGTCAGAAAATTCAAATAGAAAGCACAAAGACTTACTTTAAATTGAATTTTGTTTTTTTATTAATTGTATGTCAATTTTAATAAATGTTTCATCAACCAATTGCCTGGATTTAATAAATAAGAAGAAAATATAGCTAGCCTACAGATAGGAATCACGACATTGAGGTGCCGGCGCCTGAATTGGAGCTCGTCTCATGAATCGCAACCCTATAAGCTTATAGACCTGAGAAATAAATATATGTTGAAATATCTACTTTTAAAAAGAACAATTCAAAACGAAAGAAAACAGACCGCTCTCTGCTTATGTAATCCGCATGAAAAGTGCATTTCTCTTTGGCGCGCTCGCGAAGGCTGTCGCGGTTATGGAATTTCCCTTGTGGTAACGTTGAGTGGCTCAATAGCACGATATGCCCTATTACCGCCATTCATTTATTTATTTAATTTATATGTATCTGTTGCTATATAAATATGTTTACGATGTGGACAAAAACAACGACATTTTCAGTAATCACTGTAACCGAAACTGTCTATAACGTTAAAATGATGATGCACGGCCACCTTTTCACGGCTTCAAAGACAGACGCAGGACACGCTCTGCTGATATCATTCATTGCTGTTTAAAGCCTCTGTAGGCTACACAGCATCACCAAGATAAAACACTCTTGTTATCATTACATTATGTACTGGTTTAACATGCAATACATGCATGAAGTTCAAAACAAGAAGGGTATAGCCTTATAAAAAATATATATAGCTGGAGCACAGAAAACAACCCAAAAGCAGCAGCCTACACTGCCTAGTTTAGTTTAATAATTTGCATAGTTATTATTGTTTTTTGGTGTTAAGATTTTTTCCAAATTTTATTTAATAAAAATACCTGTACATTTTTTCCTCTCAAAATCTATTTTTCACACCAAGCCCCGCCCCCGTGATGGAATCGCGATACGAATCGAATCGTGGGTCAAAAATCGCGATACGAACCGAATCGTGGCTTTGGTGTATCGTTACAGCCCTATAAGACACACATACAGAATGTGGAAAGTGACACCTTATCTTAATGTTATAAGGCAATCTACACTTGCATTTGTAAATAAAGGTTCTTTAATGGAATCTATGGTTCAATGAAGAACCTCTAACAATTCTGGAAGCTTTCCATTGCATTAAACTTTCAAGTAACACTTTACTTGAAGGGGTGTGCATAAGACTGACATGACACCTGCATAACCATGACTTTCTTTTTAGTTTTTTTTTTAATTAAAAACCATGGTTTTTAAATTAAAACCATTAATTTATTCACATTAATGAATAAAATGTCATTATTGAGTGAAAGACACTTAATGACAGTTGTCACAAACATGCATAAAACTTCCTTCATATTCATAACATATGTCAAGTCATGATTATGAAGGTGTCATGTTAGTCTTATGCACACCCATTCAAGTAAAGTGTTAACAGAGAAAGTCTAATTGAAGAGAATTGGCACTGGCTGTTTCTGGACTGGCTGCAGTAACACGACTCTGTCCATGCGGGGGCGCTCGCTGTCGAGTGCAGAATGAATGGGAGTCTAGGGGGTTTCACCCCCAGAAATCCACTTTTCTCAGGGTGTATTTTTTTGTCAAGTAATTTGAAAGTTGCATTCAAAAGGGAGGGCTAAGATAATACACTCAGTTGAAAGTTGCATTTTTAAGTTCACTTATCTGTTCTAAAAACCTGTTCAAAAAATGAATGTGATGCTTGTTCTGGCCAACAATGGCCTAACCTGTAAGAAATCGAAAGGACATAAGTACTCATTCATTCGACTTTTGGTCTATAATCTATATTGAACTTGCGGAATCAACAATAAAATCTATGTTGATTCAACAACAAGCAGGAGAAAGAGACACATTTAGCCGTTTATCTCCATAGACTCCCATTCATTCTGCACTCGCACGCGATCACCTCCAGTGGAATTCTAATGGAACTGCAACCGTTAGACGGGCTCTGGTGTTTCTTCAAAGTTTCTTCTTCCAAGTATTACATTGTTCTTTACAAAACGAATGGTTCTTTTAAGAACTGTTCACTCAGAGGTTCATTGCGGGAACTAAAATGGTTCTTCTAAAGCAGTGGTTCTCAAACGAGGCTAGCAATAGCAAGTTAGCATTGAAAGCATTCCCACCCTACCTTCAGAGCTTCTCCAAGGCAACGCCACCTCCAAAACACACACACAGTCTGTCCGCAAAGCATCACAAGAGTCGCCGTTAAACTACCTGTCTCAAAGCACACAACAATATAATAATAATGAACGTAAATTACTTACAGAGCTTTAACTTGTACGCAGCATTTCATTTCAGCGTTGATAGCGTTGACACAGAAACCGAGTCTGACGACGTCAACAGCTTCCGGCAGAACCGCGGCAAAACAGAGTCTACAACCCCGCTCACGTACTTATTTCAGAATAAAAGTCTTGCATCAGCAAAACACTTAGAATTCATTTTTTTTGTTTGTTTGTTTTTTTCTTTGACTACACACTCGAAATGGTCTGGTTGTTTTACAGTACAAGTAGTTGTATAAATAGTTTTATTCTGCTATTTTTATGTATTTTTTTAGCCGAAAGCTGGAAAATGTAGCCTACTTTAAAACAAATCACAAAAAAAAAAAAAAAATCACAGAACAAATGAAGCAACACATACATCAGGACATGTTTGAAGATATTCATCTATTATTTATGGTTTCTCACTGCTGTTGAGTGTAACGCTTTCTCATGCACTGGTTTATTTATTGACATGCCTAAACGACTCGTGTCTTCAGAACTGATGCTTGCACACAGAGATATAGATTTTAAGGCTATCTTAGTATATCAAGACATATTAATCCAACTTTTGGCATTCTTTCTGAAGTACTCAAAATGCATCTGTTGCAATAGTGCTAAAAACACACTTTAGCATTATGACTCACTTAATGCTAAACACACTTTAGCATTATGAAAAATGACAACTACTTGGTGGCGCTTTATTTTGTTTTTGTAACTCTCTCCTCCTCCACAACCTCATCGCTTTGTATGAATATTTCAATCACTTGTGCAAAACTTCCGAAAATTGTAAACACCTCATTAAACAATGCACAATTAGATGCCAGAACCACTTAACGTCAAAATCCACATTAAAGGCATTAATTTGCAGTTCCACTTTAGAAGCAAATTGACATGAAATAGAGTCAGACAGTGTACTTTCCACCCTGTGTGTCACATTAATTGGAGATATTTGGATTTATAGGGTTTGCATGCATCAAAAATCCTTCAAGCTGGAGTTCTTGGGTAAAATAGAGTAGTCCAGGAATATTAAATGTAAGGGATGTGAGTTCTGAACCATACTAGTATGCTAACATGCTAAAATCTCTAGTTTTGCAGCATACAGTAGGCACATTTCTGCATTCATGGAATATCTTGATGACCTACTGCATTTATCATATCTAAAATGTGCACCGTAGGCCTTCTATATCATAATATAACGTCATAAACAAATTATTTTAGTGACATTGACCCAAATAGTAAGATCAACAATTGTGGCCTATCTTTCTATTGACTCATTATATGATCATAGTGCAAAGAGAATGAAAGTCCACTTTCGAGTAAGCTACGAGAAATAGTCTCAAACTGTTATACTTGTTTAAAGTCCTAGCACTGGTGAAAGTCACAATTACAAGAAACAAAGTCGCAAGTGGACCATATTAGGTCATATCGCAGGACGTAAAGCTGCGATCGGGGGACAAAATTGCTGTAATTGTGAAATATAAAGTCATAATTAACAGTTTTTTGAACTATGGAAACCAATGGGAATATTCGGGAAACCCGTTTCTAAATTGCAGTGCAAATCACAATGACGTGAAATAAATGTAAACACAAAATATTCTTTATTTTTTTTTTCGTCTAGACTACACAGATTCACTGCTGTAGCTCTAAAAGGTATCTACATTTGCATTTTATTTACAGCCCACTTCTCATCTTATTTACATTTTCAAAGAGAAGCATTTAGAAACACAGTGTTGAGAACAAAAAGTCCAAATGAGTCCGAAAGTTTAGAAAAAAAATAAAAGCCTTGCGATGCGTTTCAGTGCAATTGAAAACAAATAGCATTTTTCCCCTTCATTCAGCGTTGTTCTTTTTAAATACAGCGATGTTGTCAGACTCACGATGCCACTGCATTCAATGACATGAAAAGAAACCAAAATATGCTTGACAACATTATACAGCTTAAAACACTTGATCTATTCATCTCGGTGACCATCCCAAAGTGATTTCCCCAAGAGCGTCAGCGAACACCGAACGCTAACGTGAAGCGCCGTCGTCTCCGAAATATTAACATCACCCAACCAGAAATAGATGCTCTTTGAAGTTCACATATCCAGATGGTGGGTTGACGTGCATTTCAACCTCTAAACGACGCAGCTTCAGGCCTTAATGCATTTCAGGCAGCTTGCAGACTTTCACGTTCAGAGCACTCACGACGTCGCCTCATGCTTGGGAGATCCTCGGGGCAAAGGCTATTCACAGGGGATGTCACCTTTCCTTACTACGATGTGCAGTGCTTGGAGCACCGAGTACATTTCTTAAAAAAAAAAAAAACCCAAAACAGAAAAGGAGTCTGAGTGCACGTTTAAGTAATGTGCTTATTTTTTTTAAGCATTCATGCCGCTTTACGCTTGAAGCGTTTATTTCACTGACAAACATGAGGACGTATACTCCTCTAAAAAACACAGCACTAAAATAAATACTGTCATTCTTAGCAATGGTCCATATGCAACTCGTTGTTTTAACCATGAAAACAAAATCAACCGAATCGACCAACTCTCTGGACTTTATTCCATGTGTTGAAACATTGTTCAAGTACAACAATTAGCGATAAAAGGGACAAACGTTCACATTTTTGTTTTCACATCTGTTATTATACTGTGTATTGTGAATGCTTCCATAAAATAACATGTTGATCTCAAACTATTTAATAAAAATAAAAATAAAAACAATCCTTCATAAAGTCTTAGTAGCTCCATTCCAAAACCTAGCGAGCTGCCGTGAGGTGTACCGCCTACAAAGAGCATTCTATGTGCACAAATTGTGCTTTCCAATAGAGTTTGATGTTAGCATGTTGCTATGCTAAATACACAGTACTCTAATGCGCGTAAAACATCATAGCACGAAATATCGGTAAGTGTCCAATTCGTTCAGACTACTTTTGAGCACTAAATAAAACAAAAAGATCAACATTTCTCACACCTCATTGGATTTTTATACCTGCTTCGCTGCCTTGAAGAACAACTCAGACAGCAAACTGACATTGAATCAACGTGGAAACATGACATCGAAACAACGTTGATCTGACATTGTTTTGCTCATCGAATTAACGTTGAACCAACGTCAGACGCGTCATTCTTTCAAAACTAACAGAAAATCAACTTGAAATCAACGTTATGAAAGCAAACCAATTTTCGATTTTCATTTAGCTTTGAAGAATGCCGCGTCCGACGTTGGTTCAACGTTAATTCGATGAGCAAAACAATGCCAGATCAACGTTGTTTCGATGTCATGGGAGACGTCGTTTCCGCGTTGATTCGATGCCAGTTTGCTGTCTGGGAAGAAATGTTCTACCTACGTATTAGAACCGCTGTTGCATCAGGATTTTAAACTGTTGCCTGGGTGGCAGATTACTAGGTTTTGGAGCATTTTTTATTTCTCAAAACAGTGTCGATTTCATTTTCACAAGCATCTTTAAAGACCATGGGGCTTCCTTTATTCTATTTATTTACTAAATTTGTCATTTTTTCAGATTTTAAGTGGCGTTCTTTATTCGTCTTTTCTCTTTCTAAATGTGTTTTAAGCCATTTGGTCAAAATGGTAGAAATAATAATAATAATATTAAAAATGGATGTAACCAGCAAGCCACTCAGTCCCAAAATATTACAAGACACCACAGCAAGTTTCTGAAAATGAGATGGGTTCAGCGAGGTGTCTGAACCGCAAACACCAATGTCCTTGTTTAAGTATGACACAGCCGGTAGGCTTTCAAGTATAAAAAGAAGCGATTAAAAGAGGTCTCTCCTTGGCTGAGGCGCGCGGGGGGGGGGGAAAGGCAGAGTGGAGTGAAGCTCGTGAATAACAATCTGCTCGTCTGGCAGCAGGCTGAGCCAGTGAGCATAATGCATTACCAGCCTTCTTCCTATATTCCTTTGAGCGAACCCACAAAACACGAAGGCAGAGCCGAATAAACCGCCGACACTGGCGTACGCCGTCTTCAAGCGGGGCGAAGAGGGTTTAAGAATTACCAAAAGAGAGAAGGGCACTCTGCTGTCGAAACAGTGCAACTGTTTGCAACCATGTACGTCATGTATTAAAAAAATAAGTCTGGCACAGTCAACATAAAAATAAAGTAACATAATATGGTCACAAACGAAACTTGTCTTTGGCAAGAAGTCCCGGACGCTGAGTCCGAGCACGGGTTCCCCTTGCGTTCATGTCACCTGCGACCCATCTCAGTCTGTCGCAAGAAGTGGACGTTATTCACGTTGTCGGCCAACTCGGGGAACTGATCGACCGACACTATGTAGAAGCCCTCGTAGCCCTGCACGCGTCCCGCGCTCAGGAGCTGCTGCCTCTCGCCGTCCGTCCAGACTCGAGAGCCCTCTTCTCCTTGCCGAAGTCTGTGGCGTTCGCGAGCCCACGCGGTAGCGACGGCCCTCTGACGCGCCAGTTCCAGTACGCGCACCTTCTCTTCGTCCTGACCGCTGCCGTAGCGGACGTTGAGGCTCAGTGACCCGTACTGCAGCTGAACGTCGGTTATGCGGCGCGAACGGCCGCCGAGGACCGCGTTGACCTGCGAGACGGTCACGTTAACGCCCGTCTCCAGCGTGCGCTGGCCCACCGTCATTCCCAGCAGAGATAGGTCTCCCTCAACCGGTCCTGATTTGACAAAGTAGTGCGTGTCCACTCCTGCAATGGTGAAGTGTAAATCCTGCAGATAGGTCGCCTTGTCTAGGACTGCAGCGATTCGCCGCCCGTCTTCGTTGGCCAGGCTGATGATGTCAGCAGAAACACGGCCCTCCCGGATGGCTACTTTCACACCTTTCCCGAAGAGCGACCCCCCTGTGGCGAAGAGCGTGTAGAGGGGGGTTTGAGGGCAGCCGGAATCACTCGCTCCGTAGATCTGGCCAAAACGCTCCAGTCGGACGAAAGACTTCAGCTGCCTCTGGACTTCACATTGGACTCCCAGAATGGACTGCAAAGAGACAAACAAAACCCTGTGAGTGTCCTGACATCAACCTTTTGAGGATTTCACTGTGATTATGGACGACTAGGCTACCAGCCAAACCTTTTGGATTTACATTTATTCATTTAGCTGACGCTTTTATCCAAAGCGACTTACAATTGCTATATATGTCAGAGGTCGCACGCCAACTAGGGGTTAAGTGTCTTGCTCAGGGACACATTGGTGTCTCACAAGCCCCTTTACAACCAAAGCATTTTGAGAGCCGGTTCAGAGCCGGTGCCTGCGCGAGAACCAGTTCTTTGTGTTTCGAGAGCCAAAAAAACGGTTCTCGGCCAGGAGAACTGGTTCCAAAGCAGCACTAACTCTTTGCTGGACTAGAACCGTTCTTTTACCACGTCATGCTTACGTCGGGGGCTGGGGCGGGTTTAGATGTGTTCTAAGCATCTTTTCTGACCTTAATAAAGGATTGCAAAGCCAAGAGAAACATTTGCAGAAACACGATGGAGTCCGTCTTTGTAATTGTTATGCTTGAAGTTAACGCAAGCGTTTCTATTTTTGTATTTCTTTCATTGAAGACATTATAAGCGAAGAAGAAAACAGTCACAATATAGAACAAATAAATGGAAAGAAAAAAAGACACAAGACAGGGGTACATAACTTATCAGAAAAGATTACATACCAAACGAACATACATATTTCAATTGTTTTTAAAGCCTTCTTGGTACATGAGTTAGAGATAATCCCAAAGTGATGTTGTACAAGCGTTTCTAGCTAAGACGTATGGCGACGTACATAGTGACGTAACGACGTCGTTCCCTGGGCACTCTAGTCAGTGGAAAAACAAACAGGTTCTGAAGCGGTTCGCAAGTTGAACCAACTCCGAACCAACTTTGAACCAGTACCAAATCCGAACCAGTTCTTTTTTTGGTGGAAAAGGGGTAACAGTGAATTCGAACCTGGGTTTCTCACACCAAAGGCATATGTCTTATCCACTGTGCCACATGTATGTGTGTAATATGTGAGCAACATGTATGTACATGTTTGTATTTTTGAGAGAATATTATTTATGCGTGATTATTGAAAAAACTAGAAATGAAAGTTTCTGAAATAAACAAGCAATAAACAAAAAAAAGCAATAAACAAGGCCTCAAAACATACTAAATATGCATCCACAAAACTGGACTAATGGAAGTTGTCGCCTAGAGTTCCAGTTCCAGTTCTGGAGTAATGATGCTAAAAATTCAGCTTTGATCACAAGAATACATTACCTTTTAAAATATATTCAAATAGAAAACAGTAATTTTAAATAGTCATAATACTATTTATTATCAAATAAATGCATACTTGGAGAGCAGAAAAGACGACTTTTAAAAACATTCGATCCAAAACTCTTGACTGGTGGTGTACCTTGAGCGATTAAATTAAGCATATGAGATTGCATCTCCAAAACAATATTGGCGCTACTGATTGAATGTGACATATTATGGCATGTTTCATCTCAGCAAAACATTGCATGTTGTAAATCTTTGTGTGTGATTTTCACATTCATAATGTCATCTCCTCCAGCGGCTTCTGCTATTTCCTGGGAGTAAGTGACGTTTCCTGATGGCTTGCGCGAGATGGGTGATCTCAGCGGGAGACTCATCTTACTCCCGCATTCAGCTGCTCAACTTTCCCCTCAACCAAGAATCATGCTGCTTCATTAACACTTCAAACATGTCAACTTTCCTGATATAACTACAGTACGTAACGGAACTCATTCTTATTTTATGTTCAGGTGAGAATCAAGTGATTTATTTTGAAGATCTTCCATCTGACTCTTCAACACATAAACTTTTTGTTTGTAGGGAGTAAACAGGTTCCCATGTTTTTTTTTTACCTCCCACTGGCTTCCCAAAGAGGGCTTGCAGTTCTTCTCCCTATTCTCTTTATTAAAGCATCATTTGCAGCCGATTTGCGGTGTTTAAAAAGGAGCATCAGCTGTGGTTTAAACAGCATTCACAACCCATTTAACTTAGCGTGAAACATTTTCAGCAATACTTATGAATAAAAATGCAGGGAGGGACTTTAATAAATAGATTGGATTGTGATAACAGATGTTAATCTGAGTTCACGATCATTTGTGAGGAGGTCAAGTTCTCTCGTCAAAGCATCTTTTAGTGTTTAAAGGACATCACTTCCTTTTCAAGTCTGCAGTTATTTCACAATCTTAATTAAAACTGCCATTAAATTGATGTGTGGTAAGCCTTTATGGTGCTGAAATAAATGTGCGTTAATACGTGAAATATTCCTTCTTAGAATAAAAAAAAGACTTTCATGTTGACTTTCACAGAAATAAAGTGACTTTTATTGCCACAAGCAAATAATATATTGAAAAGAAACCAATACAAGAGTCTCTCTTTAGGACAACAATAATGCATTGATAAGTGACCCTTTCCTTTAATGTGACTTGACGGGAAATCCTCGCCCCAAGCACAGATTTAGATTAGATGGCCGCGATGTACGAGTCCTAGAAATAGCGAGTTGTGTGTGTCAGACTCCAGGGCTCCTGTCCGGAAGGAGAAACAGAGTCCAACTGAAGCTCTGGCACTGGAACAAAGTTCTTGTGTTATCAGATATGATTCCCCCTCAAGTACATGTCCCCATCTTTCCCTTTGCCTTCTTTTTCCTCTCTGCTGAGTGTCGCCCTTCACTACAGATTAAGTTACTGAACATGTAAAAAACAAAAACATAAGGTCTCTATAATGTCTCAATGGGTTGTTCTGGACCCAGACAGTGATGAGATTAAAGATCCTTCACGTTCTGCTTCGCAGTTGAGAGAGCGAGGCTTTTAAAGTCTACTCCTCTGGACGTGAAAGACGCGTTCGGCGTGTGAACACTATCTAGTGGTCTTTGTGTTCAAGCGCTCAAGTCACTGTTGTCCGTGAATCATCAGCGTAAACAGAAAAATAGGGTTGCACATGGACCTACCGGTTTATACATTCTATTTTTTGAAGTGTTTTATTTGTTTATATATATATATATATATATATAATTGCGATTAATTGCATCTAACATCTAACATAAAAGTTTGTTTACATATTATATGTGTGTGTACTGTATATATATATATATATATATATATATATATAGTACACACATATTATGTAAACAAAATTTTTATGTTAGATGGAATTAATATTATATATATATATATATATATATATATATATATATTAATTTTAATATATTTTATATTTAATTTGATATATTTTATTAAAAATACACACACATGCATGTATATATATTTAAGAAAATGTGTTATATATATATATATATATATATATATATATATATATATATATATATATATTAGTGCTGGGCAGCGATTAATTGGATTCAAAATAAAATTAAATAAGTTTTTAAATTTTGTTTTTACATATTATATATGTGTAACGCACATGGCACCCTTTAGCGTCAATATGGGACACACCTCCTAGTGGTCTAACCCTAACCCTACCCCAGACCTAAACCTACATTATATAATCTAACTGACGCTAAAGGTTGCCATGTGCGTCAGATTTAGAGGCATGGTCAAAAGCGTCAGTTAGATGACGACCTACGATGAGAATGTGCTGCAAATATATAGACAGTATTTACATGCAATTATTTCTTAAATATATACATGCATGTGTCTGTATTTATATTTACAAAATAATTATACAAAGTACACACACTAATATACATAAAAGCAAACAAATAAAACACTTAATAAAAATAAAATGTATATATTTTTTTAAAACTTAAAATCTCAGGGGTACTTCAAGTAGATATTTTAAGTATTAAAGTGAATAAAAGAGTGAATAAAATCCCTGGCTTAGAGGTATAATACCGCAGACCTCACCACAGTATGTTTGTTTACTGCATCAGCCTTCTCAATCTGGTCACAGTTCACAGAGAGATAAACGGCTGTCTGTCTATGCTGTAACCTAACAATTTGACTTTAAAAAATAAAAATAGAAATACTGCACCATTCAAATAGCACTGGTCAGGCAAGTCTGACAGCATGGAGGCCGTGCAGGGCCCTGATCGAAGTCAAGATCAATCTGTGGACATCCTGTGGATATCAGCACATTTACCTCACTTCTCAAACACACAGGTCTTCAAAACACGAACGGCAAGGAGAAAAAGAGTGATAAAAAGTCAGTGCTCACTATCCAGCTGTTGCTGGAAATTTTCAGAGCGTTTAATCCATCATGTTTGGTGTAGGAAGCAGAACTCCTGCTCCAAAAAAAAAAAAAAAAAAAAAAATTGAATTAAGAAGTGCTGGCTAATAGTAAAAACAGGTGAATCCCATAAAGCTACTATTTCATGAAGTCGAGGTCAAATTTCAGCCAAAAACAACAGGAAAAACATCATATTTATCTTAAATTGCAACTGTCAGGGCATCATTTTACAACATTAATTCTATTGTGACTGACATTTAAGCACTTTTTTCCTCTAAATTCAAATGAAAGGCTTAGTTCACATTCACACACACACAAAAACCACAAAAAATAAATAAATAAATAAAACTTGATAGTAGTAGGTGTCTGATTTGTGAAGGAATCATTTCAGTTAAAGAATTTCAATGAACCAAAAGTTATCTGAAAGATTTGTTCATTAATTCAACAATGTTTTTCAGTGAATAACAAATAAAATTTGTATCTATTTTATGACTTAAGAAGACTGCACATTGCTGATGAGTCGTATGGACCACA
This sequence comes from Cyprinella venusta, assembly GCA_038021265.1. Lineage (NCBI taxonomy): Eukaryota > Metazoa > Chordata > Actinopteri > Cypriniformes > Leuciscidae > Cyprinella > Cyprinella venusta. The sequence continues at coordinate 4,795,158 of CM075881.1, read as the reverse complement.
TTTATAATACTTTGATGATATGATTTTGTCCTTTGAATGTTAATGAATGACCCCCCCCCCCCCTCTCAATATAAGGGTAAAACATAAATCATGTTATCACGTGAGATTCACCTGATCATCCCCCCTTCCAGTAGTCATTTTGTAGGTCGTAGATTTCTTAATAGTTGCAAAATAGCAAATTTCACCCATTAAAAAAAAAAAAATTCAGAGGAGAAAATGCTATTAGTAATGAAGGCTCATTTCCTCCATGCCTTACTCTGCACTGCAGGTCTTGTAAATGTAACATGGGCATTATGGTATAAACAACCCACTTTAGACTCTCAAAAGCGCAGCAGTGCAGCTGCAAGGCCATTAGTAGATTTTTTTTAATGCAGCTGCTTTAAAAGCCCATAAATGACCCCACAATTACATTGCCAAAAAAGCAAATTGGTTGGCAATTAGAATTGTTTACTGCACCCTAATAAAAGGGGAAAATATGCTTGTGGGGTTGAGCCGTGGAGAGCAGATTTATGGGTCACTCAATAGGCATGACCATGCAAAACTGTTCTTTTTCGGTCTCACTTCCACGGTAAAGTTTCAATCTCAGAGAAAACATTCAACAGTTTTTACTGTTCAGTCTTGAGGAAAGAAATATATATCTATAAACATTTGAAATGGAAAATTCAGACTAGGGTTTGGAATTGAATTAGGCTCTTCTTTTGAGAAGCGTCTTGAAAGAGCTATTGGATGCACTTCTAAGGTTCCCATAGGAGAGGAACCCTACGAGGAACATGATAGAGGGGGAGTCTCCCTGGAGGGTTGCGATTGCAGCCCAGTCCATCACTGCATCTTTGCATTGTGTCCAAGTTGATTTGAAGTCAGCCCACATCACTCCCAGGGAAACAAACCTTCCAGTGCAATTCTTTTAACTTTTCACTGGTTTTTGGGAAGTGGTCACACTAGAAAAGTCATAGTCTTGTTTTTGATTGCTAAATTTTGATGGTTGGATCCAATGGCCACAAGTAACTGAGACCTAATATTTGTGTGCTGTATTGATGGAGACTAATGACAATTTAAACAGCTTTGTATGCAAGAGCACACTACGGCAGAAGACTCTGTGCTTTTGGTTAAATAATAATGGTTGGTTCCCAAAAGAGAATTTATTAGAGAAAGAGAAAAAGAAAAGCTCTGTTGGGAGTTGGCTCTGCATTGCCATGCAAATCTAACACAACTAAAAAAAAAAAGTGTTTTCCCTCACAACTCAAGTAAATAAAGACACAATCTGGGGTGTCTAAGACAAGAAAGTCCTTTTTTTTGGATACTTCAGTTTTCCTTGAACGTATTAAAGCCATATGAAACCTGGCAGACCGATGGCTTCAAATAGCTCCATCACAGTACATTTAAAATCTCATATCTCATGTCTGAGGCACACCCATGGCGCTCGGCTTCAAATGCTCGCTTATTATAGAGCTTGATAGCTTGGGGTTGTGTATACTGTTTGACACATTGGAATGGAAACCCTTATCAACAAGGGGACTGGACTTTCCATATACATCAGCTTTAAAAAAAAAAACCCAAAATAGTTTAAGTTGCACATCAATTATGGCCCTATGTGGTGGGCGATATGCAGCCTGATCTCATGAAAATGCGCCTCTTTAGCACGCATTGGGCCCTATTTTAACGATCTGAAACGCAGTGGTGGAATGTAACGAAGTACAAATACGTGAAAATACATTTTTCACGTATCTTTACTTTACTTAAGTAGAATAAATAGTGCCTACTTTTTACTTTTACTTCGTTACATTTTGCAGCAATTATTATACTTTCTACTCCGCTACATTTCTACAACTTCATTTTCGTCACATTTTCTGATAAGTTTTTCCCCTGCCAAAACGTAATCTGGCCGTCCGTTCGTTGCACGTTTGTCTCGTCAGTGACGTTTGGTCGCTATAGATACAGTTTATCAACCCAGTCACACTAAATGCGTCTCGCACGCAGTGTGTTTATCGTGCAACTAATACGCGAAAATTTGTTTTTACGTGCATAGGAAACGCACCGTGTGTAATGGTTAGGATTATGGCAAGCCAAGAGGTTCAGAATTACACCATAAATTAATCGCGTTTATTGCCAAACATAGTTATTAATATAGTAAGGATAAGCATGATGTGTATATTGCCTAATTTCAAGCTTGGTGCAGAAATGGTGGCAACATTTTTTTTTCATGATTATTGAACATCATTATAGGAGTATTAGGTTGAATGAGTTAGAAATAAATGTTTTATTAATCATTAGAATATAGTCATTAAGAGAATAAATTGTTATGCAAGTACTTTTACTTTTAATACTTAAAGTACATTTAAAATCAGGTACTTTTTACTTAAGTATGGTTGTCATTGTGTTACTTCTACTTTTACTAAAGTAAATATTTATCTGGTTATTTGTACTTTTACTTAAGTACTGAGATCAGTACTTCCTCCACCACTGCTGAAACGCAAGTATCGAGTGCGAAGCGCAAGTGCTATTTTTGGGCGCGGTCGCTATTTTACCGGCGGGATAAATGACTCTTGTGCCCGACGCAAGTTTAAAAGGGGTTGGTCTGAAGTAGCTTCATTTTTCAAAGCTGTGGTTTGGGTGTAAAGTGAATTAAACCAATCAGAGCGTCAAAAACTAAAAACTGCTGCTTCTGTGTTGATGAGAGAATCAAACTGTATGTGTGTCATGCACCCGCAAAATTATGGCCAAGCATAATAAAGGGCCCAATGATAGGCCCCATTGTGTTTATCATGCAATTTATACGCGGAAATTTGTTTCTACATTTGATACGAAGTTTTCGTGCATTTGATGCATTTGATACGAAGTTGATGCATTTGATACGAAGTTTTCATGTGCATATGATACACACTTTATTGCGTGTAATACATGCGCAATCCAAATCAATAATCCTACCCAAATGTATAATACATACGTACCCCACACCACTACTAAACCTACCCATGCGTATCATACTATGTGCATGTATAAATTAACTTACACGTATAAATTGCAAGATAAACACAAGTGTTATAGAGACACATTTAGTGTGGCCGGGTTACTATATGACAATCTTTACAGCATGAATTATAAACTGACTTTGACTTTATAAAGTGCAATATACCACAGTATATATGTTATATTATATTATAATATATTATATTATATTAAATTAAATAACTATGTTATTTAATAGAGAATAATTTGAGAATTATTCCGCAATATGTTGTATTGAGTTTTTGCACTAAATCTGCGCAGATTTGGCTAACACAAACTTCCCCAGCAAGGTAAGTTAACCTTATAAGTAGCACGCCAAATTGGCTAGCGATTTTACAGCGTTACCAGCCAAAGTTGATTTCTATACGCAATTGGCGAGTGCTAATTTCAAACCTTGAATATATACATAATATATCATTTATTGCTATAAATAATGTTTCAAGATTTTAGATGGTGATGTATAGCATGTCAAACCAAAGAATTTCAACGTCCCAAAAAGTATTTGATTTGTCACCTAATTCAGCCCAGCTCTACATACCCTTTATTCTTTCAGAATGAAAATTCGATACAGCTCGAGCTCAAAAGGTAAGGTGTCCTGAACAACCGCCAAAAGAGCCGCCACCGTGTCCAACTAGCTTCTCAATTATTCAGATGGCTTAAAGGAGGCTCGATAATCAGTGCATGTCTGAGACTGAGAAAAACAGAGAGCATTGAGACAAAGAAGCATAAAGAGAGGAAAGAGAGGGAGACAACATCTTTAAAAGAGCTAAAGAGTGTGAAAGACTGAGATGAAATCAATGGTTGCTGCTGGAGGAAATTTGGAGTGAATTTCCCTAATGGCAGTCCTATTACAAGAGCTCTTTAGCTTGACCCCTATCCCTCGGCTCGAGGAGCCAGAGCAGAGGCCACGCTCTTTCGCGCGAGCATCTGGGTTGATTGGTGTGGACTCCTCAGGGAGGTGGCAAACCGAAAAGGTCAAGTTACTGCAAATAAAGTCTGACGATAAAGTCAAAGGCCAGGTGTGTTTTTTAAAGTCGTGGGCAAACAAACCGAGAAATTTGTTGGATAAATTACCTTGGTGCTATCCCACTCTTGAGTCTTTATCTGGGTGTGAATCAGCTCGTAAGACGGCTCCATGGCGTCCGTGACAGGTTTGTGGTAGCCAGGGATGACATTGTACAGCTGGAAACCAAACGTCACTAGCCAGCTGTTAACATCTGTTGGAAGAGAAATGCTGTAATGAAGTAAACTTACCACAGAGTTTACTCACTGACAATGCCTGTATAACAATTTACTCTATTTTGGTGAACTACATTTCAAAAGCATAAATCATTGCAAATCAGGACACATGCCAAGTGAGCTCCTTTTCGAAATAAGCTCCCACAGTCATTACAGGCAACAGTAGTTTTAGAGACTGGACTAAATATGATTAATCCTCCACAGGAAGAGCCGAATCTCTCTGATATAATTTCTTCCAGCATGCGAGAAACTCAACGTTTCAGATCTGCTGGTGCACTTGATAATTATACATACTTCATGCTGTGACCAAATGTCACTCTTTCTATAATCTGAAAATGCATTTTTTTGTATTTGTGCATATTTATAAGCATTAGCATGGATAGCCAACACAACAAACAGAGAGTATGAACTTTGCCAAAATCAAATCTCCTTTTTAGTGACTTTTCCCTGCTGCATCAAACACATTAGACATGGATAGAAGAGCCATTGCTATAGCAATGAAGTGTACACCGAGTACTGCTCCTTTATTGAAGGCTGTCGCTTGAAAGAGTTATTTTAAATATGAATATGATGGAGGACATTGAAAGCACCTACTGTACTTCAGAGAGGAATGAAAATGTCAACGCCATCATTTATAAAAGGCTGACGACCCACTCAAGTACATCTAATATCCAGCCGAATCTTTAGATTTCCTTCTTCAAAGCTAACTTTAATGACATAGGGTGAAACCTAGCGGCTAAGTATTTATCTGAGCTTGAAATACAGCTGGTCCACCATAATATAAGCATACGGATGATATACTATGCTTCAAAGACCAGCAAAAACTAGCACAAGCTTGTTTAGAGTATGCCGGTTAGTTCTGGTCTGGTCAGTGTACCAGCACATACATGCTATTTGCTAGCCAAAGTTAGCTGGTAAAGCTAATCAACCATATATTCATAAGAATAAACAAGTGAAGCACACCAGCATTATATTTTGAGGAATGGTATAAAACACACAGCATAAGCAAGAAACCAGGCCTATTTTTTTTTATTTTTTTTAGAGGTGCTGCACTGCATGAAAGGTAAACAATGTTCTGGAAAACAATCACAAGGCTCACTTTTGTTGAACCAAAGCTATGGTTTAGGGGCAGGGTTGTTTGCGACTGAGTTTTCAGAGAACAGGGGCTCATCTTGCCACTAATCTTTTCAAGAGGATATGCAAAGGGAATACACTTAAAACACAGCTACTCTAACAAAAACAACTGATACGATTCTATAGTATTCATTTCTTTTGGCAGCGAGGGCATGAACCAAGCCTTTGATTTCAGTCAAAAAAACAGGATGCATTCACTGTTATAGACTACAAATGTGACTATAATATTTTGTTTTCTTTGAGTAAGGCTGCAATTTCGCTTTCAAGTGGAGAGAAAAGTGAATCAGCCCCTAGCTTCCAGTTCCATGGACTCCATTGTGTTATTTGTCTAACACTGGGGAGCATTCACCACTATTTACCTCCCGCACAGGCTGAGGAAGCAAAGACTGATGGGATATTTCAGAGGAACAACCTGAATGAAGAACAAAGGGGACTTTGTTGTGCTGTCATTGCTCACAAGCAGTGTTTGTGGGGGCAAGAACACCCCAAGCTGGGGCTGGGACGAGAGCCTGAAAAATAATCACTCTAGTGCAAGGAGGATTCTTGGCACCATGGGCTCATGGTGTTTTAGATTGTTGAAAGTAAAATGTAGCATTGAAGTGATTTACAGGCTATTAAATAATCCTCCCAGACTTCGGCCAGAGAGGGTGGGATAGGCTCCAGCATCCCTGTGACCCTACACAGAACAAGGGGTTTGGATGGACGGATTCAGTGTGTCAAAAAAAAAAACATTTATAAAAAATGATGTGTTTACCTGTCATGTAGCACTTGGTTTCTTGGGTGTTGCTCAGGGGGTTGTTGTTCTTAAACATGTAGAGGTTGAAGGGCACAATGTTGTTGCTGTTGAGCCGCTTCCAAACATCAATGTCAGGTGTGGTCCATCGGCCAGCAAGGACATCGTAATCTCTGCGGCCCATGTGGACCAGCTTTGTGAGGGGCTCATAAAGCCCACCCTGGTAGCCTATTACTAGCTGGAAGCTTGGGTTGGAGTCCAAATACACCTCCCCAAAAGCTGTATGCAGGATCTGTTTGATCATGAGACCGGCACCACTGAATACGGCCAACGGTGTACCAATGTTGTCGCAGGCCACGTAGAACTCATCCCCGCTGCTTAACTCCATGGCAAAGAGGTGGCCCTGAAGGTCATAGTAGAGCGAGGTGATCTCTGAGCTTGAGTGGTTGTACATGTGCGTGACTCTGGTCGGACTGGACAAGTCTGCGTAGAAGAATTGCAGATGGTGGCCTTGGCTACTTCGACTGGAAACTCTCCTGCCCAAGCCGTCGTAGCGGTACTTGATTGTCCATCCGTTAACTTTGTTGTAGACTTTAACGAGCAACCCGGCAGAGTTATACTCAAAGAAATCATTGCCTCTCTGCCTGAGGAATCCATCCTCGTCCAAGCGGTACTGAACGTCACCCAGTCGGGTAATGCGGTCTCGAATATCGTAGCGTAGTGGGGTAAGTCTGGCACTATTACCGGGACTAAGGAGGTGCAAATTTCCATTCAGGTCATAGCTGTAGCGCCAGAGAGGCTTGTCGTTGATGGACACCACCTGAAGTTGGCCATCAGCATCGTACTCGTATGTGTAACGGGTGGTGTTTGCATAGGGCCCGACTTTAAGCTCCTTTGCCACCACTCGCCCCATGTTGTCGTACTGTACCATCATCCAATACATCAACGAACGGAAAATCTCGTACTGTACCTCTTTAACTCGTCCATAGGCATCAAAGTGTTTAGTGTGGGTCATGACAGCTGTGGTAATGATCTGGTTAATATCATAATAGATTACTCCAAACTTGCCAAACTGCTCCGTTTTGCCCGAGACATCATCGTAGCGATAGAGGTCAATGGGCAAGGGGGTTTCATTGATGACTGCTTGCATGCTGGTGACCCGGAAGCTGTTGTCGTAGTTGTAGTCGAACCGGGCGTTCACCATCCCCTCCTCGCTGAAACGAAAGATCTGTCTGTCGATGAGCGGACCGATCTGCCTGTAGCGTATGGTACACGCAAAGCCATCGCTTTGGAGTCCCACGGTTTTCAGCATGCCTGCAGATTCGTCGTAAGAAAAGGCAATCCGTGTTGTATCGTAAAGTATTTCTAGCAGGCGGGAGAGTTTCCCATACTTATAGATGACTCTACGCCCCGTTCCTTGGTGGATGGTTTGCAGAAGCAATCCTTCATCGCTGTAATCTTGCAAAACTGTGGCATTGCCCTCAGGTGGTCTGTATGTGTTTCTGTAATAGCCAACGGAACGGGTGGTCTCCAAGGTCTGCCTGGCCACATTGGGCATGGTTACTGAAGAGAGCCGGTCATTCTTGTCAAACTCGAAGATGTATTGCCGCTGGCTGTATAGCAGCAGCACCATGGACTGCCAAAGGAAAATGACAAAGTGATGTTCAGTAAGCTGATTTGATGAAGAATTGTAATTCCCAACACATTCTGAGAGCACTTCAAACAGTTAATTTTGAAATTCTACACCAAGGGAAACTGAAGGTCACTGAGTACCCAGGAGTCACAATTGGACCACATGACTAAATGCACAACAAACTAGAGGGTGTCACAGAATCACTTCAGGGTGAATAAAAATTAAAAATATTCTGCTCTACAACACTAACACAAAAATAATGAAGGGAAAAATCTTGTTAAGTCATCATACAACTCATCCCTTTCGATACCATTTTTAATAATGTCCCATAATATGAAGGTCAGTGGGAAGATATAGTGGTGTGAATAAGTTTTGGCACCCATGCTAAAGTTGCCTAAAAAGAGGAATAAAAACTCTTCTTTTGGATATTGATCTTAATGCCTTAATTAGAAAAATGAGGAAAACTCCAACCTTTAAGGACACAAATTTTCTTTGTGAATGAAAAATGTATCATAAATAAATAAATATTTTTTTTCTTAAAATACAGGGTGCATAAGTCAGGACACCCCTATGTTAAATTCCCATAGAGTCAGGCAGATTTTTATTTTTAAAAGCCAGTTATTTCGTGGATCCAGGATAATATGCATCCTGATAAAGTTCCCTTGGCCTTTGGAATTAAAATATCCCCACATCATCACACACCTTCCACCACACCTAGAGATTGGCATGGTTTTACTTCAGTTAGCCTAATATATGGTTTGATTTGCATTGAAAGATGATCTTATGGAAAGTACCCCATGCCAATCTCTAGGTGTGGTGGAAGGTGTGTGAAGATGTGGTTCTATTTTAATTCCAAAGGCCAAGGGAACTTTATCAGGATGCATATTATCCTGGATCCATCCAAATAACTGGCTTTTAAAAATAAAAATCTGCCTGACTCTATGGGAATTTAACATAGGGGGGCAATGACTTATGCACCCTGTATTTTAAGGAAAAACATTTATTTATCTATGATACATTATTCATTCACAAAGAAAATTTGTGTCCTTAAAGGTTGGACTTCTCCACATTTTTCTAATTAAGGCATTAAGATCAATATCCAAAAGATGATTTTTTTATTCCTCTTTTTAGGCAACTTTAGCATGGGTGCCAAAACTTATTCACACCACTGTACTGGAGTTTTTATTATTTCTTATTTTATACTTTGAGGCTATTGATCTAACCAGCACATGGTCATTTTAGAATAGCAATAAACATTAAATAGAGCGAGTTTAGGGCGTCTAATCAATCCTTTTAAACCCAAATTACACCGTAAGGTCTGGCATTTCTCAGATATTGGTTCTAATTAACAAGACGGCGACATTTGTGATATTTTAAGAACGAGGAAGTTGTCAAGCTGTGTGCGGTAACAATGCATAACACAAGCTGACATTAGAAAGAAAACATTGCTGAAGCATGCAATGTAAAAGCTTATTAATGTCACAAATGAATAGGGTTCAACAAAGAGAAGTCTACAGAAGAAATAAAGATATTTACTTTTTCAAGGTATGTGTAGCTCCACGACTTCCCATCTGCAAATATCTTTGAGATGATTCTCCCATTTTGGTCATATTCCATTCGGACTGACATAGTCCCCCTCTGGATGCCGGCGATGTGGCCGCCAGGTGAGTAGGTTACATTTACACCGTTTAGCCGACTACTTGGAGCCCACAATGTAGGTCTTCCGGCATGGTCGTAGTGGATCCTTAGGGTGAACTTCCTGTGATCATCATAGACTTTCTCGGTCCTGGTTACACGGTCAAAATCCATGGATAACAAGTTCCTGTTATGAACCTACAACAAAAAAAGGGAAGATTAGGCTTCTGAATTCAAGATGCAGTGTCTTCTCTGAAACTCTCATTACGAGTACACACGCCTTTTAATGAATCGATTTCTTTGTTTCATGTTAAAACAAATATAATGAGAGAAGCTTTCCGTATAATCATTTTACATGCCTTTAAGGATGGAATTGTTGAGGGGTAGACAACTTTAATTGTATTTGCAGGAGGAGGAAAAGATTACACTTTTCATCTACGTTTAAAAATTCAAGGCCCACTACACTGTTTACACTGTCACACTGAGTTTCCAGCTCAGTTCGAATGCACAGACCCCTCTGACCCCGGCACATGCTGAGATCAGAGCTGAAAACTACTCCTACATGCCTGGTAATCCCAAAGGCACACACAGGTCAATGCAGGGGGGGAATAGAGGATTTAAAGACCTCAATACCTTCAACTCTTGTTCCAATGAATTGGAACCTCTATTTACGTGATATGAATTTAGATTAACAGTTAGCAATTATCTTAAAAATATATATTTTCTATATTTAGTAGCAGATGCATAACAAAATTGGCATTTTTTTTAATAATAGGCATGCTTATTTGTTGCAACAAAACATGAATTGAAGCCATGGAATTAATGCAAACTCTAAATATGCTGTAAAAGTTTCTTTTAAACCAGATTTCGAGTCTGCATTTGTGCCAGCTGTTTTTTCCCCCCAATCCAAGCACACCACTTTGTGGTATTATGGCTAAAGGGTTGAATGACTATTGACTAAACAACCATCTGGAAGTTTGGGCCAAGCAGACTTTAAAATGCATTATAATCAAATCCTCATTTCCCCATATCTCTTCTCTATGTAATGTTGTCTTGATTGATTTCGATTTTTCTCATCAGGTACGCTGGCAACAGGCTTTACTCAGTGCTGGCAAAGCTTAACAGAGTCTTAAAGTGATTTTGTGAGTTGTTGTTGGCTTTGGTCCAGTGGTATGGCGGACGAGGGGAAGAGCAACAAGCAAGCTCTCTCTCTCTTTCTCTCCTCCTCGTGGGCATGCTGGGAGCTCTCATCTGTGAAGGGACAATTACACTGGGGCCAATTAATGTCACTAATACCTAATTGAGAGGATTATTTTACATTAAAAGCAAGCAGCTCATGAATAGAGGAATTCCGCTGGGGGTGACAGAACAAAGAGGTTGACAGAATAAAGGCCATATATTTTTCCCTCCCCATTCCTTTAAGCACCACCCACCCACTGATATGAACACGGCTCCCATTTTTCTCACTCTCACTTTGATGTGGCGGTGCCGAGATTGAGAACACTCGCATCAGAAATAATAACTGTTTTCAAACAGGTTTTCAAAACATTATATAGACAGGGAACCTGTTTGAAAACAGTTATTATTTCTGCTATTCCGTTTGGTTAGGCAATTCACTAAAGTATTATTTACTGCACGTTCCAATGCTTTTACGGCTCTAAGGACGGGGGAACTTGTGTCAAGGGCCGATTTGTCCAGTGTAGAATGACAGGGGACTGAAGCGACAAGCTTAAGGAAAAAAATGAAGAGAGATTGAACGGGAAGGCTGGCTGCTCATGCCAGGCTCTGGTTGAACAGAGGCCCAACGGCCTGGAAAAAAAGCTCTTTTGGCAGAGAGATCCTGGGCCTCTGGAGAATGGAAACCCACTCAAGGGGAATGTCTTAAATTGGACATTCCTTTAAACGAGCTCAGGACTGGGAAAGCAGATATGATGGGAGGAAGGGGATCGAGTTGGGGCAGGGTGGGAAAAAGAGGGGTTTGAAAGAGTGTCTAAGTTCCCCTCATAAAGGACCTTAAGACAAAAGTTTGGTGTACATTAATAGACCTTATTCAGAGCAGCGCTATGACAGGTATGAAAGTGAGGCTGTGAGGGATAGACTTACCGTGTTTCCAATGGAATCCGCTGTAAAAAGCTGAATAAAGTGGCTAGATTACTTACAATTTTCCACAGTTTACATTGTCGGGAGTTTTTTGTCAACTGACATTTCTTGGAAAGATATTTTTCCAGTGTTTCATGGGCAGAACAATCCGAAAACACATTAAATAACAGTACGGCCCATTGAAGAGATGCAAGTCTATCCCTCACAGCCTCGCTTTCATTCTCATTAAAAATCAAAGATGGCGCTGCCGTGAATAAGGCGTATAAGGCACAATTTAGATGCTTACAAACAGAAATCACAAGTTGAAGACTGGAGTAATGATGCACCAAAACTAACCTAAAAGTTATTGTATATTTGACACACTATTGGGGAATGTTAGACAGACCCGCAACATGTTTCTTTGACAGCCCAATTGCTGATCAAAGTACAACTTCTTTGACATTATCCGAGTCCTGTTTTGTCAAACAAACGATTAAAACTAGGAACAAAAAACACTTTTTTTCCCCCATAACTCAACTAATCATGAGAATATCTTAGGGACTGTCACTAATGCACTTTTTGCCAATGAATAAACAACTTGTAACGTTTGTTTTCATAAATGGCCATCAATAATTGAAATTTCCATTCCATATTCAAAAAGTAAACAAATCTGCCAAACAACATTTGATTTTCCTCTCCACTGTCATTAAAAATGTATTCAAGGTTTTGTTCTTCCAATCCAATATTTGCTTGCCGCTTTGCCATTCGTTTCTAATTTTTCCCCCGTCCGCCGCTGTGGTAAGAACTGTAATCTTGTTTGCTCAGTGTGATTTGTCGCTTCCTTCAGTAAACACACTTTGTTTGTTTGGAGGCGGTATAGGACACCGTTCTAATAACGTAAAGCTAACATTTAGAGAACTGTCAGTCGAGGCCTTGTGTTTAAGCCTTCGGTGGGTTTTTGGATTTGGGCTCGCTGTGAGAGGACAATTTACACTACTAGCTCTGTTGTTGTTTAGGAAATGTAGTTGCTATGGCGACAAGCATGATTTTGGTGGCCAGGCAGCTGTTCCTGTTGGTGTGAAGGACATGTGACCACAACAATACTCCGGGCTGCTAGTGACCCACATTTCCATTAGGGTTGGGTACAATATCATAAACGGATCTCTATTAGCTTTTGTCCAGTGCGACGCCTCATAGATGCTTTATTAATTGAATTGTGTGAAAGGTTATGATTACGCATGGAAAAATGATCGAAATCACGTTAATATTTCCCTATTTGAGTGTTTCAATTTGAATCACTCTCTTTTCTGCCCTTTTGTCTGCTCGACAAACAGCCTCACTCCCTCTCTCTCTCTGTCTCTCTCTCACACACACATGCGCACATACACTTTTAGACACAATCTGACACATTCACCCACTCATTCACCCATGAAATATCGCTCGGCATGTCACTCAAGGTCGCTCGATGCTTTCAGTAGTACACAAATCATGTACACGAGTTAAATCCCGTGATGTAAATCAGATTCAATAGTTCTGTTTTATACAAATTGTTTTGAAATGAAATGTAATTTATTTCTGCGATGTCAAAGCAATACTCCAGTCTTCAGTGTCACATCATCCTTCAGAAATCATTCTAAAATGCTGAGTTGCTTATCAATTTTTGCTTCATATTTTTGTGGAAACCATTATACATTTTTAAGGATTCTTTGATGAATAGAACACTGAAAAATGATTTTTTTTTGGTAAGGTAAATACTACTGAAAAAAAACCCCAATATAATTTACAAGAAAAAGTTAGTTCAGGCAAGAATTAAAAAAAAAAAAAAAAAAACTAAATAAATTCCATATCAGTACTTAGTTCAAGCGAGTAGAAATGAAAGCATAAATATGAACTCGATAAAATAAAGTAAAAATTACTCAATTTTTCTGATACTGGGGTTCCCATCATGCACTGGACCTTGAATAATTAATGAGGTTCATTTTTCACTGGTTTCCAGCTGTATTTACACTGTTTTATCATTTCTTTTGTTGTCAGGATTAGTAACTTGCCATTTTGTGACATTTTGAGGAAATTTTCTGCACAAAAATATGATCCATCAAATGTTACCGTCATTATGTATTGTCTACCAAGTATTGAGGTCTTTGCATTCACATCATGCTTAACATCTGACATGATGAAGTATAAATTACTTAGATGGGCTAAGTAAAACACATACTATAATTGACTGGTATAATTCAATAAAATTGTTTGAGTGAAAAGTAATGCAAAGGAAATTACAACTAAATCGATATTAATCAACCTTTTACTAGCCAAGTTACTTATATTCTTTGTTACTTTTACTTAACTAAAGTAAAGTTTACTTAATTCCACATTCCAAGTAAATTTTAACTTAAGATTTCTAATGAAAGCTACTGATAAATATGCTTAGGTTTTTACTTGGCAACTTTTTGTAAATTCACTAGCATTTTCTGAGTGGAAAAAGTTGCCAAGCTTTTTTCAAGTAAACCCTACTCTACATTTTTTTACAGAATTTATTTGAACTATGTCACTTTTGATAAGTTTAATGTGTGTTTGCTGTACAAAAAGTATCAACTGCTTAAACAAAAATCCTACTTTTGAAGGGTAGCGTAGCATGTATATAAATGCTCATATGTCATCTTGCAAAAGCTGTGAGTTGGTCCCATTTCTAGTAGCACAAGAATTATGAAGAAATCAGATCGGGCCTGAAGAAACCCTCAGGGTTTTGATCACTAGAGAGTCAACCTTGCTCTAAGCTGTGATCCCAGCCCTCAGGGTCAGAGAAAATGGCTGCTGAATGATGAATAGTCCACTGAGACACAGACACACTCACGCTCACATGCATGAGCTGACCTTGGGAAGCAGATTCTTGACCAGTACGGCCTGGCCAGACGTAACACGAGTGATCCGTCTAAAGGACAGGCGCAGCGTGTGTGACTCAGACTGATGACAAGAGGCAATAGAGATTATAATCATGAAGCAATTACTCCAAGTACAGGAGCCTCGATGCTCAGATGAGCTGCTGCGGGGAGGTGTGACTGCGAGGTATGGAACTGTGCCTGCGTAAAATTAACTCAGGATGAGCAGATGACAACGTCGAGGCGACGCTGGGGCCAGTGCGCAATTACCTGCCTACGTGAGCTTCTGATGCAAAACACCACGAGCAGTTCCACATTTCACAAAATTAAAATAAAACACAAATGCATTATGAAAATGAAAAGAGTATGCGATAGGAATAAGGAATCATTCATTTTAGTTTTAAGAGACTGAGGGCCAGATTTACAAACGTCTTGCATCAGTGCAAACCCTCTTTTGGTTGCTTCTGACCTTATTGCATATGCGTTTGTAGGAGTTTCCTTTTCAGACTCGAAATTCATGGGAGGAGGGTATTTAAATGAATCATGCAAGGTATTTACTTAGGTTTGCGCTAATCAATTTACTGGTATTTGCGCTATTATTTACCGCCTCGGCTTTCTGTCACTGGCACTTTTATGGGATTGCGCTCTCATGTTGATTTGTCCTTTTTAGTAAATGCCTAAGTATTGCAACAAAACTAATAATGTAAAAGATAAATAATAACATTGTGACTGATATTTATTACATTAAACCCTAAATATATACTTTTAATGTCAATCACTCATGAAAGACTACAGCCATAGATTACATAGACAATGAAACTCCATACATTTCAATTTGTTTTTCATTTCTGTCAGGTGTTACAATCAATTCTCTCGACGACTGTAATGTTAAATGTCAGATTACATCATGTTTCTTTTAAAGACAATCAGAAATACAACTTTACAAGATTAGATTATTTGGTAACACTTTACTTGAAGGGGTGTGCATAAGACTAACATGACACCTTCATGATCATGACATATGTTACGAATATGAAGGAACTTTTATGGATGTTTGTGACAAATTATGACATTTTTAATGCAAATATGACATTGAGATGTCTTTGTTATGACACCTTGACATACATCATAACCTGTCAGTGTCTTTGACCTTACTAAGACAAAACAACCTGTCATAAACATGACATAGCAGATTGATTATCAAACTTAAGAAACCACCAAGCCTTATAGGTTAACATTAAACTGTCAGGTGATTGGTTTTGCCATTGGCTGTCATGAAGCCATTATAACTCTTTAATGACAAATTCAATTAGTACCACTGTAGTTGAGGTCACGAAACATATTCATGACACAGTTATAATGGCCTCATGACAGCAAATGTCAAAGCTATCCACATGACAGTTCTTAATTTAATGTCAAGTTGTCGTTACGAAGACACTGACAGGTTATGATGTATTGGTTTATGTCAAGAAATCATTACAAAGACATCTTAAACAATGTCATATTTGCATTCAAAATGTCATTATTGAGCGAAAGTCACTTAATAACAGCTGTCATAAAACATGCATAAACACTTCTTCATATTCACAATACATGTCATGTCATGGTTATGAAGGTGTCATATCAGTCTTATGCACACCCCTTCAAGTAAAGTGTTACCAAAGCGTCTTCTAAATTAATTTCAAATGATTTGGCCTTGGATGTGTTTTCTATGTTTCACAAATCTCTAAATGAGTCTATATGAAGAGTTCAGATGCAAAAGCCTCTAAATGCCATTTGAAATTTTCCTCTAAAAAGATCATTTTTATCAAGATTGTGTATTTAAGTTCAGTAATTTCACTTAAATGGCAATGAAGATTACCTATTAATTGTCATTTAAGTGATATTACTGAACTTAAATATACAAGCTTGATAAAAATGATCATTTTAGAAGAAAATTTCAAATGGCATTTAGAGGCTTTTGCATCTGAACTCTTCATATATAGATACATAGATAAATTTTGCATTTTGTCTTTGCTTTTAGAACCTTTCCCAGTAACTGCACAGATCTGCCAGCATTTTCCAAATATTGAGGCCCTGAAATTCATGTACAAATAAGAAAACAAAACTGACTTTCTTACCCTGAGTCTGCGTCCATATACTGTGACCTGTCCTCGAGCCTGTTCTTTGCGTTGTCTCCATTCCACTAGGTTGAGTCCATTGTCGATGGGCAGAGTAACATTTCTCTTGCTTATGGTTGGGTTGACCGTTCCTGACAGCAGGTGAGGCTCCGTGTGAAGAGACACTTCCATGCCGTTGGCCAAAACCAGACGCAAAGAGCCATCCAGACCAATGTAGTAACTGTTTTTGACTTGATCTACGATTCAAAGGCAAAAAATAGTCTCATGTACATTGCAAAAATCGAAATTCTGCTAAAGGAGATCCTTATAAATGGAAAATCTGTCAGCAACCTTGTAAAACATCAGTAAATGCTAAAAGAATTCACCCCAAAGGAAAATTGTCCGTTTATTCAGCCTCATGCTCCAAACATATATGAGTTTCTTTCTTTTGTTGAACACAATATAATATATTTGAAAAAGTATGGGTAACTGGACAGTTGACGGTAGCCATTCACTTCCATTGAATTTTTTCTACTCTGTAAGTCAATGGCTAACATAAACTGTTTGATTACCAACATTCTTCAAGATATCTTCTTTTGTGTTCAGCAGAGGAAAAAAAAAAGAAACGTATACAGGTTTGGAACAAATTGAGGGTGAGTAAGTGATGACAACATTTTTATTTCTGTGTGAACTATCCCTTTAACTATGACTGATATCCACCCTTTTGTTGGTTACATGCTGTTTTTCCCTCAAAATGGCCGAATTCATGGCCAGACTCTTGTTTGTTGAACAAGACCAGAAAGTCAGTGTAACAAAGGGATGATTCAAAGTCTAGTTAGGCTTTGAGCTGTCCTCGGAAGACTGAAAGAAAGAGTGAAAGAGAGGCAGAAAGCTATCATAGTGGAGGCCGCCTGCCTGTGGCAACTGAGTTGCAGCTAAATCTGAAACTGTCCGTCTCCATCCCCAGGTGGTCTCGCTAAGCGCGTTGGAGGGACATGGTGGATGGAAGACAGTGAAAATAGAAGGGGGTGTATACCTGAGAGAAATAAAGAGGGAAGACAGAGACTGGTAGGAAACGAGAGAGAGACAGCTAAAAATAATGACATACCCAATGAGAAAATGTCTGTGAACGCTTTGATGAAACTCATTACTAGTCAAAGGGAATTAATTACTCAGCAAAAGAACTGCAAACAGCAGCCATATAAACAGCTAGCATGTTGCTAGGGGGTACAGGACACTCTCATTCTCTGCTAAAAATAAATTGAATAACATTTAGAAAGAAATTATACTATTCCAATAAACTAAATTGAAAGTCTGATGAGAGTTTGTGACTGATAACCGCAAGTATTTTTAAGACAATACACAGTGCGAACATCTAACTTTGTTAGGAATGACACATTTCCAAAAGTGTTTATTGTCCATGTTAAAGTATAAAAAATACACATGTAAAAGTAATAGCAAAATTGTACCTATTTCTAGTAAACTCAACTTTAATTGTCACAATGCAACTTTATATCGCGTAGTTGTCACAATGTGACTATTTCTCGTAAATGCAACTTCTATCTCAATTGCGACTGTTTCGAGTATTATATCTCATAATTACAATTTAATAACTCAAACTGTGACCATTTCTCGTTAATGCAACTGTCATAATGTGACTAATATATCTTGAATTTACAAAATTGAAAAAAGTCTCAGAATGCGTCTTTCTCTCATAAACGCATTTTTTTGTTGCAATGGTGTTTGTAGCAACTTCATATCTTACAATTTAACTATTTCTCGTAAACGCAACATAGCTGATGTTATCTTGCAATGTGACGTTATATCTTAGATCTTTCACTGAAGTGGAAATGATAGCATCATGGCATAATAAACCCATATTCACGCTAAAAACCCAGATTGTCTGTTTTTAATTGAAAGGCAAGGCTTCCATTCTTAAGTTGAGAGATTTCTACCAATTATTTTTTCAAAAGTAGTCTGTCTTGTCCTCTTTATATTGTCCGTGAAGAGTGAGTTTGAGTGAACCAGATCATTTATGGTCAAATACATACGCGGCTCAGCCATGTTCGTCTTTTAATGACTTATTCGGGTGATAATATTGGTGCGCTGAAAAAAGCTCTGACCGTACGACCTGGAAATCGAACACACACGCTCGCACAACCTTGGAAAGTCAATAAACAGCACAAGGTCACCACCTACGAGAAATGCATATCCAGATTGCGTGTGTGAAACTCTGTGTAGGAGCTAGAGCCAAACTGGTTTCCGTTTACAAAGCAGACAATGGTGAATTAATTAGCAGCAAAGCGTTTGGCAGGGCGCCCTCTTTCTATCTCTCCACCAGATGTCCTGGACAAGGTCACCATGCATAGGTGACCATTAGTTTAGTCTAGGATAACAACACCGGCAGAACTTTACGCCCTCTATTTTCTTTTCTCAGACGCAGTCTTCAGTAAACCAATCGAAGCCCAGGGGAGTAGGACGGCCCTTCAAATCAAACGCTCACAGGAGCGCAGAGAAATCTTTACAGTTTCTCAGGAAATAGAGCAGGGCGCAGGGAGTTCAAAGCTATTTATTGGGAATCGATGGAGCGCTTGGTTAGGTGAAAAACTGGATATCAAAATGCCAAAGAATGCAAGGAAAATCACAAGCTAGGACGACGGCCCCTGACCCCAACCACACCCCTCTGTCTCGAGGGCCAAAGTGATTAAGATTTGGTTTCCTGAGACGGACAGGAAAAGCAGACGCCTGGTGAAAAAGGGAGGCTGGAACAAACAAAAGTGGTGGACAGGAAATCAATCAGGACTTCTGTCTTCATGAGTGGGCGGTCTTGCGATTTTAGTGAAAATACAAACACCCATGCCTTCATTGATTTTTACCAAGAGGCTTGTTTGCTTTCCACAAACATATCAATTTTGCCTCATAGATATTTTACTTCACATACAGCTACTAAGTTTCTAGTGCAAAAATGAACCTTTACTCACCCTCAAGTCGTTCCAAAACATTAAAAATAGACTGAAAATAGATTTAAAAAAAAAAAATAGACTGAAATACACACTTCAAAATTTTGGGATCAGGTTTAAGAAGTCTCTTGTGGTAATAATACAGTAAGTCTCTTACAGTAATAATGTAAATTATCATTACAATTTGTTTGAGTTCAATTCAGACTCAATGATTCAGTCACAGCTTTAACATGCAGACATGACATATAAAGCACAAGTCATAACTACTTTCATCATGATTAATCTAATTTTTGGAGCTTAACCCTCTGGGGTCTAGGGTTTTTTGGGTCCTTGAGATGTTTTGACATGCTGTGACATTTGTGCTTTTTTCAGTTGCTTATAAACATTAATGGCACAGGTGAAATTACAATCTATTTAGCACAAACAGGGCTACCATAATATGTGAGCAACATGCATGTACATGTTTGTATTTTTGAGAGATTATTGTTTATGTGTGGTTATTGAAAAAAAAAACTAAAAATAAAAGTTTCTGAAATAAGGCCACAAAACACATACTAAATATGCGTCCATGAGACTTTGGACTAATGGATGTTGTCGCTTCGAGTTCTGGCTTCAAAATGATGTGAAAATCATCCAGCCTTTTCATTCACATAACACAATAGATTCTTTTAAATTGTGAAAAACTTTTTTTTTCTTTGCCAAGGCAATATACATGAAGGGTCTATCCCCTTTAATGCACTGCATTCATTGTGTCTAGGTTAAGACTTCACCCAATTCCCAGGTATTGTCCCCAGGGATGTGTTGGATGAGGGCTTTGTGCACATATTCTTACCTTGCATGAGTGTGTAGAAGGTTCCCGAGGCCGAGAGGTTGGTGGTGACTGTGATGTCCTCTTTGTTGGAGCCCTCGGTTTGCACCCGCACAGTGCTGTCTGAATCAGTCCGGTAACTACTCACCCTGCCTGTGGGGTAGGTCATGTTTGTCAGACGCCCATAGTTGTCATACCTATGAAGATAGAGCGAACAGGGAAGGAGTGTGAAAAAAGATCTTTAATGAGACCAACTGTGGCTTTCAATCGAATGCAGGACTGGGTTTCTAATGAGAGACTGTCAAAGTGAGTTGTACAAGCAAGAGGAAGGGAAAACGTAACTGTAGAAAAGTCACAATTTTGGCCTATAATGGATGAGGTACTTTCTGGCTTTTTTAGAACCGTTTACCACTGATTTTAGAGCAGAACCACAAAAATAACACTTCAACTTCAACAGAATGTCTATTTTTGTTTTGGTCTGTGTGATCCCGCCCACTGCCAGTTCACCCAATAGTATTTTGACAGCCCTGGTGGGGGGGGGGGGGGGGAAGCATTCTGTAGCCATGGACGCCAGCTAATGAACTGGGTCAGAGATTCAACCCGACCTAAAAAGCCTCGGCAACCATCTTAAGATCTCTGTGACCAGAGGAATATTAAAACGCGGATAAATCAACACATCAACTTACAGTGTAAGTGCTAGTAAGAGATCATGAGTAAACAAGACAACAGCGTGGTGTTTAAATATCACTTTCGATGACTGTCATCACAGAATTGACCTGTATTTTGGAGCTGATGTGTGAATTGTCTCTTACCGATAAAAAGCCAGAACACCGTTGCATGTGTGAACAGCATATTTGTGTATTTACCGGTATTGTCAATTGCACTTTTTCCTGTTGTATGTCCTCAATCTGGCAACTCACATAAGGAGGAGAGGATGGGGAATCAACTCTCTGTAATATTTTGTATTTAGACTGTAGTATCCATTTCAACCACTAGCTGTCACTGTAAAAAAAAATATTTTCAAGATTTGTTATCACAACATATTTTCTTTTGTCAAAACAACTTTATAATAATTTATTTAGTTGAGATAACTTATTATTTTGAGTTTCTGATGATTAAATTAATCTCATTCATTGTATTAACTCACTTTTTCCAGTTCAATCAACTTAAATTTTTAAGGCAACCCAGGTTACTTACTTTTTTAAGTTAAACCAACAATCTTTTTTATAGTGTAGTAATCACAACATTTTTCTTTTGTCAAATCAACTTATTTTCAGATAACATAATTTTGAGTTTATGATGATTAAATTAATCTCCTTCATTTTATTAACTTACTTTTTCAGTTCAATGAACTTAAAATTAAGGCAACCAGATTACTTACTTTAAGTTAAACTAACAATATGAAACAATGAAATACTTCACTTCAGTCCATGTCGTTCCAAACCCATATGCCTTTCTTTCTTCTGTGTAACACAAGGAGATATTTTGAGAAATAAATGTTTGGTTCCTAACTCATTCTTCAAAATATCTTGTATTGTCTTCCGCAGTATAAATTCAGCCATATGAGTTTGGAAAGATATGATGATGAGAAAATGACAGATATTTCATTAATGTGTCAACAATCCCTTAAGAACACGACTACTTTGGCTTCAAACCAACCATCGCAAACAGCAAATTCTTGGGCAATCTAATATGGCTTGGTTATAAAAATAAAATGCAATATGAAAATTTAACTGAGAGAGAGAGGACCTTCATCCAAGCACAAGTGACAGTAGCAATAGTCGGTGAAAAAAACAACAAAAAACCCTAAGATCTTCAAAGCTGATATCTAATTTGTTGGAGATACTTAATTTTTCACACAGTATCAATGGGATTCGAAACCAAGATTTCCCATTTACCACAGATGTTTTGGCGATCTAAACCGTCTACCAACATCACAAGCTCTACACATTGAAGAGAATTCACTGTGCCATACAAAAAATGAAATGAGTTTCCTCTGTTTTCATTTGTAGTGGTAATAGAGAGGTGAAAGACAAAAAGCAAATCATATTTTGCTGCTACCTTTTTCAAGAAGAACAGAAATAAAGGTTGGGCGGTGGGAGTGAATGACTGGTCGACCCACTATGGTTTTGTTCTGTTCTTTGGCAAGCAAACTAAATTATTCTGTTTTCCTCTCCTACTCTGTTCCTTTCCTCCCCATATTTTTTTATTTGGCAGCCTCCACGTGAGCACTCTCTCAGCAGGCTGAGTGTGCAATAAGTGCAGACTGATTTATCTTGGTGACCAAACATCTCCTTTTAGAGTAGCAGTCCATTGTAGTCATGGAGAACTGACCGCCTCAAAGCACCCTGGGATTGGAGTTGGTCAAGATGTACCACTGAGTCACGGCCGATGTTCACATTGTGTGACACAAAAACACAGGAAGAAAGCACTCGCAAACAATCATGTGCATGTCTATATCTGTGAATGTCTATATCTGAGTTGTTTTTTCTTCTTTTTACTATACCGTTTTCGAAAAAAGTATATTCGCCAAGGATGCATTTACTCGAATAAATACGAAAAAATATTTTACTGACCCAAAACGTTGGACTGGTAGTGTTTTTTGAGAACATGAGCATACAGTATTTACATCTAAATGATGTGGAATGTGCGCTGTGGATCGGTGCTTTAAAAATTATTAATTAATTCTTAATTACTGTACGACTGCTACTACAACTACTATTTTTTAATGTATATTGCACTGTTTCCAAAGTTCAAGGACACTTTACAATTAATTATCAATTAGAAATTTAACTAAAATAATAATATAGTAATTCATTTTGTGGAAAGCTCAACAATACCTAATCATAAAACATTTTAAAATATATTTTAAAATCCTGTAAGGGAACTACTTCCTTATGTGTATTCAAGTCAATACTAATGCTTATACATGATTTATGTTGTTAATTGCAACATAAATCATGCATTTACTTTTTAAGTGACCATGGTAAAATAAAGTAGGAGGTCTTATGATAAACTTTTACATTTACCAACTTTTGGTCTTAAAAATGTATTAGTATATGTTGAAATTAACATAAAAAGAAGAATAATATATGTGGTAGAAGTATTGATCACTGTTACTTCATGTTAACAAATTTCTGTAAGTTTTATTTTCTTAATTTTTCATACTAAATTTATTTTTTTACAATTAAATGCCATGATTTTATTTTACAGGTGAATTTCAACCACATTACCATCATTTTTTAAAGCTTGAAAGCCTCAATATCCGTTTATTGGAATTGATGGAAAAGAGGGCCCAGGGCATTCTTCAAAATTTCTCGTTTTGTGTTTCATTTAAGAAAATAAATCATACAGGTTTTTGAGGGTGAATAAATTATGACAGAACGTTTTTTGAGGTAAACTAACCCTTTTAAAGGGATACTCCACTTTTTTTGTAAATAGGCTTAAGAGTTAAACAGTTGAGTTTTACCATTTTCGAATCCATTCAGCCGATTTTCTGATATTTAGAAGAATATCAGTAACCAGACGGTTTATGGTCTCATTGACTTCCATAGTAGGAAAAAAAATACTATGTTAGTCAATGAGACCAGAAAGGGTCTGGTTACTGATGTTCTTCTAAATATCAAAAAATCGGCTGAATGGATTCAGCCGTAAAATGGTTCAGTGGTAAAATGATCATATTTCCAAAAAAAGTGGAGTATCCCTTTAAAGGTAGCTTTGATATAATTTCAAATGCTATTTTTTTTGGGAGTGCGTTTCATTTAGCAGTGCTGGATAAAAAACATAAAAACTGTAATCCTTAATAATAAATAGAAATTACATGATGGAAATTTTAGTTAGTAACATAACCTATTACATTACACATTTTAAGTAATGTAATCTAATTACTAATTACTTTTGACCTAACTCTCATCACATTGATTTGAATAGAGTAATCCCTAAAACTACTGATATATACTGAACATATTGAATCTCCACTCGTTATCAACATTGCATTAAACATACTGTAAGTCAGGCTTTCTCAAACTATGGTTTTTAAAATAAATAAATCATTTGCTAAAAATATTTTACTTATGCTTTGTGGGCTCTCAATTTGTAAAGTAATTACAGCTACATAACTAGTGGCCATTCTCGTGTGTGCAGTTCTGCAGACTTTCCGAACATATATAAGCAGTTGAAAACAACTGTAAAATTGAAAAGATAAAAGTAGGAGAATTAGAAGGACATGGTAGCAAATGTCTTTGTTATGCTTGCGCTACTCGCTGTACAGTGTCTGCACGAGTCCTGGCCGATGTAGTGTCCGCAGGCGAACACGCTTCACTGGGACTTAATGAATTCAGGTGGCAGAGATGATAAACCGCATGTGCCGCTCCTCGCAGCGAGCAGATAAATTGTTAGGTTGCTCTATTCCAGTGCAGTACAACAGTGACTTTGACCCTCAGATGACAGCTTGACCTTCAAAGTTAATTATGCAAAATATAACATCATATTTCAAAAACAAAAACTCAACAACCAAGCTTTCTTTATCACCAAAGACGACCCCATGTTGCCTGAGGGATTGGACGGATCTAATTGCTTGGGAAGGGGAAAAAAAAAAAAAACACAACAGAGCGACTATTCTTGATGTTAATTATTGTTTTTTCTTTCTCTCTAATTGCAATTATTGAGTAAATGTACTCCGCCTGCCATTTGTTCACTTGGCAAAGGGAGATTAAACAAATGATATGACAGCAAGGGACCTAAACAAAGGACAAAAACAAGAACTTTCTTGAAAAAAAGGACTGCCACTTATGGTTGTTATCTATCAAATATGCAGCGTTTGTACAGTACAAGTAAACAATGAGTGTGAAGTAGTTTTAAATGAGTTTTGCCTAAGTCAAGGTCACATGGAAGTAAAAATGCTAATGAATATGCTACGTAAGTATTAATGTAAACATATTTTCTGTTCTGTTATACAGACTGAGGGCCAAGTCGAATTCATTTTATGTAGTGATAAGGTTTCAATGTCGTTAATCTGGACCTATAGTGAGTGGACCTATACAATTTTAACTAGTAATTGGAATAAAATAGTAATCTTGATGAATAGCTGCCATAAGTGGGAATTACTGAGTGGGCCTGCGTCTATGCCGGACTACCCACAGTTACATGTGACAAGTTAGAACTGATGCAAAAACAGGACTTGGGTACAAAAACAAATGGAGCTTAACATATGTGCCAGTGGTCGACACTGATCAATGTTATTTGAAACATTGAAGGTTAGACAGGAACACCACTGTCTGAAATACTCCTGAAACCAATTACCTTATACAGCACATGACTGAAGTCCAATAAACCACTGAGACCTTGTGAACTCTTGACTGTATCTACTGTAACATGACCCACACAACCAACCAAGACCTTTGCATTATGCTGCGCAGGAGTAAATTTAGCTTCCTGTAAGCAAGTGAACCGGCACTGTGAACTACTCAGAGATGAATGTGAATCTTTGTGGGCGGCTCTTTTAGCTTTAATAAGTATAACAAGATTGTGACATTGGGGGCATTGAAAGGATGACTTTTTTTCTTTAAATGTAGTAATTACCCTTTATATATATATATATATATATATATATATATATATATATATATATATATATATTTAATAATAATATGTTAGGTATATATAATAACTTTAACAATTAATAATAATAATATACGAAAATAATTTAAATTACTATCAGTCATGTTTACTATATTGTATATATATATATATATATATATATACACTAATCCTATAAAAACAATAATATACTCTAAAAATACTGGGTTGTTTCAAAATGGTTGGGTCAAATATGGACAAACCCAAATGTTGGGTTAAAAATGTAATTTAAAATTTTAACCCAACTTCAACTTTCACTTTCAACTATAATTTTTTCAATTACATTTTTAACCCAACATTTGGGTTTGTCCATATTTGACCCAACCATTTTGAAACAACCCAGCATTTTTTAGAGTG
Source organism: Cyprinella venusta (assembly GCA_038021265.1). Taxonomy (NCBI): domain Eukaryota; kingdom Metazoa; phylum Chordata; class Actinopteri; order Cypriniformes; family Leuciscidae; genus Cyprinella; species Cyprinella venusta. Next base: position 4,768,962 of record CM075881.1, on the reverse strand, counting down.
TAATAACAATCTATATATATTATAAGTATTTAGTATAAGTATTTATAATTATAATAAATAAATAAACAATAATTTATTGATTTATATTTATAATAACAAATATTTATAACTATAATAAATATTTCATAAATAAATTAATTTTCTATCATTCATGTTTACTATACTATATATATATATAATAATCCTATAATAAAAATAATAATAAAAATCTAAATATTAATGTTAAATACAGATCATTTATAATAATATAATATTAAGATTATCAACATGTATGATGTAAATCTAAATATTTTATTTGTGTATTTTTATGTAATTAGTATCTATATGTATTAAGGCTGGGCAACGATTAATCGTGATTAATCGCATCCAAAATAAAAGTTTGTGTTAACATAATATATGTGTGTGTAGTGTGTATAATTATTCTGTATATATAAATACACACACATGCATGTATACAGAATATTTAAGAAATATTTGCATGTATATACCTTATACATAAATTAATTTTATGAGTACAAATAAATATTTGATATATTAAGAACAATTTTTTTCTTAAATATATACATGCATGTGTGTGTATTTATATATACAAAATAATTATACACACTACGCACACATATATTATGTAAACACAAACTTTTATTTTGGATGCGATTAATCGCGATTAATCGTTGCCCAGCCCTACATGTATATACATTTGGTGGTGTATTCTGCACTTTATGCCCCATGCATGGATAAATGATCTGCCATAGTATATCAGTGAATTTCCAGAATACTCACTCATAGAAGGTAGTCCATCCATCTTCATTGCTTTTTGTGGCCAGCAGACCTGAGCTTCCATGATAAGTCATCATGGCTATCTCTTGACCCTGGGCAGCAACACTCTTCAGCGCATTATTAGTTCCAATAGTGAACCAGAACGTCTGGCCATCAGGACCCATCAACCAGAGCGGCAATCCCGTTGTGTCTCTCCGAATGGTCATTTTGTTCTTATTCTTGTCCGTGAGGCTGCTCAGGTCACCTTCGCCAGAGTAGGTCAAGTTGTACAAGTAGTCTCCAGTGGTCAGGCTCTGAGTGTAGATGTGACTGCCGTTCACGTCAAACAGGTAGAGTTCGTCGTCGATTGGCGATGAAACCTCATACATGTTGAGCGGGTTGAGAAACGCTTTATTCCTCCTGACATATCGGATGCGTATGTTACCCAGGTCAGCGATGAAGAGCTCTCCATCGGGTGAAACCGCCAATGAAGACGGTCCGTTTAGCTTGGCGTCTTTGGCGTAGCCGTCATCACCCGAATAGCAGTCGCAGTTGGCGTCGTTCTTGCAGTCGCAGCCACTAGGGGCGCCGGCGACCAGAGAGATCTCCCCATTCGTTGAGACCTGTCGGACGCGGTTGATCTTTTTCTCGTCCGACTCGGCAATGTAAAGCAAGCCATTATGGGAGACAGCGAGAGCATTGGCGGATTCCAAGGTGGCGTGGATGGCGACTTTGCTGACTAGAAAGTGATCCAGTCCGGGGACCTGGCAGTGCATCGGCCTCCCTGCCACAATCCTCACTTGATGGTTCTCGGAGATCTGCAGGACCACGTTGTTGTCCAGCACATAAAGGGAATTGTCCATCGGGCTGACGGCCAGGTCAGTCGGCCATTCTAGACGCACCTATGGGATTAAACAAATAAAAAAGTTTGAATTTAGCTGAACGTTTTTTTAAATATCCGAAACAACACTCAAATACAAACTTTTAATTGTACATGAGGACGATTTATATAAACTTTATATTAAAAATAGTATTGGTGGCTGTAATAAAACGTGTTTAAAAAAATACATTTAATACTAAAGAATAGCTTAAGTTAAATTTAGTGCTGACAAATCGATTAATCACGATTAATCGAATCTAACATGAAAATTGGTACATATATTAGTGCTGTTAAATCGATTAATCGAGATGAATCTATTCTACAATAAAAGTTTGTTTTATATACATATTAATTAATCTTTTCATAATCGAGATGAATCAATACTACAATAAAAGTTTGTTTTTATATACATATTAATTAATCTTTTATTAATCGAGATGAATCAATTCTACAATAAAAGTTTGTTTATATATATATATATATATATATATATAAAATCAAACTTTTATTGTAGAATTGTATATAATCTCAACATTGTATATATATATATATAATCAAACTTTTATCGTAGAATTGATTCATCTCGACTAATCGATTTAACAACACTAATATATGTACCAATTTTCATTTTAGATTCGATTACTTGTTAACTTAGTATACACATATTATACATTTACAAACTTTTATGTTAGATGAGATAAATGATTTTAACAGCATTAAATGGCTTTCTGAGGTAAACATTACGTGACATCGTTCACAAGCTTGTTTTATTGACGTCTTTTCCGAGGTTGGAATAAAGATGATGCGATTACATGCGACAATTCTACATTTCAGTAAGTTGTACTGTATCTTTCAAAAATACAGATAATTTACAACATATAATATAATATTAAGATTATCAACATGTATGATGTAAATCTAGATATTTTATTTGTGTATTTTATGTAATTAGTATCTATATGTATTAGGGCCGGGCAACAATTAATCGCGTCCAAAATAAAAGTTTGTGTTTACATAATAGTTTGTTACATAATAATTTCTTTATAAAACAGACAATTTGAAAGCTGAGACTGCTCATATCAACCAACATGGCACAAAACTAATTGCAATTATAGGCTGGTAGGCAGTCTATAAACTATGTTTAATACTTTCGATATCGAAATGAATGTATTGTCAATCCAGCCCTAGTGTTCACAGCTAAGCTAACATGTTTTCTATCATGTTACCTATGTTCAACGCTAATCAAACGTCACAATTTCGTTTTCGTCACTGATTTGGCCGTCTTTTACAGCCAAATATTGTCAGTTGCTGAAATTTCAGTGCATCACTAAGCTAAATAATGCGGCATACAGAATTTATTTTTTTATTTGTTACATCTGAAAATACATTTATCAAGGCAAGAAATGATAACCGAAATACCAGGAAAAAAAGGAAATAGGAATAGGTCAGAACTGCCTCAGAACACAAAGAGTTCTTGAATTAAGGCTTGTTCATCTGATAAACATGAACGTTAAAAAAAGGAAGCTGAATTCCTGATAAGAAAGAGAAGAAGGGGAGAGAAAGTGAGTCAACTGATCAGATTAAACCGTAGCGGTCAGGAGGAGTGGACGCGTGGACTCCCAAAACAGCATACTTGCCCCGTATCTGTCAGCCCTCCACATGGATGTCTTTTTCTAGCTTTGGGTTATTAATTTCATAATGGAAAACGACTGCAGCGGGGGAACGGGACTTCTGAAACAAAACGTAGCACACTTTTCAAACAGGGCCGCTGCCTCCTGCCTGGCTGCCTAAATAATGACTTATTGTTCTGAAAATAATGCAGCAGGCTTTTAACACAAAAATTATTGAATCTGTTAGATTTGCACAGACCCTCTCTTCACCAGGCGGCCGTAAGCGCTCTCTTAGGGGCTATACGAAGAGTCTTATTTCAATGGTGTTCTTGGCATGCTTGGCTGATTAAAAGATGCTTTTAATGCACTCCGAGAATAGAGGAAAAGCTACCAAGCTGAGCTTAATATTAAAAGCATTATTTAAAAGTAGCAAACTAATCCGGAGCCATCGACTTGAACATGCCGTTTTTTTATGGAGGAGCGAGAAAAGCTAGGTAAATAGCATGACTAATGTAGTCCATTCAAAGTTTCCTGGATTTCTCTTAATAGATTCCTAAATGTGACTGTTTGTAATTGAAGAGACAGAAAAATGGTGCGCTGACATTTCCATCAGAGACAAGCAAACCGATGTGGTATTTAGAGGAAAAAATAAACGCCTGCAAACCTCATTTTGCAGACTCAGACATTAACTTGATCATAAAAAAGTATAACTCGGCTTTAATGCTTCTCAGAAATTCCCTTTCATCCATTAATTCAACATACCTAGAAAGCATGAGTCATTCAGAGCTGAACAATGGACTTTTGGTTAGGAGTTAACAGTATGTGAACAAGTATGCAAGTTTGTGAATAAATGTCTTAACTTCTGGTGGTATAAAAAAATACTAAACAATCCCTTTTTTTTGAAAAAAAAAAAAAAACATAAATCTGAAGGTTACAAGGGAAAATGGTTACCAAATCGTGACCAAAAGAAGATCGGAGACGGGATTAAATAAAAATGGGGGAACCATAAACGGATAACTCTTATGACACACCACTGTAGTTGGCCTCAAAAGCGCATGGGTTTCAGTGTCCAAAAAGATGCGGGACTGACCGATAAGTCCTCAACAACATAAAACATAGCACTCAATACAGCACTCTGCCCTCATTCCTGGAAATGATGCCCGCAGCCTGAGCTGATCTATATCAAACTGCCTCACAGATGCTGGTCTGCAGTAATCTATTGGCCACAGCCACTGCCATGGCTTAAGTAGCACCAAGGATTGATTTTAAGATACGATTAAGTCCCAGTAAGACCTGAAGAAAGAAGACTCTCACTGCCTAACTGAGTCACCGTGTTCTGTTCGATATCGGTCAGTGATACCTCCCCCGAGCTGAAACCTACAACACACACACACGACATGATAGCAGATCTCTTATCAAGGCAGAGGGATTCATATAATAAAGTAATGTAATAAATGGTCCATTTTAATTCATTTAAAGTCATCCGACTTTCCTTCGGTATTGTGATGTGTTTTCACTCTAAAAAATGCTTGGTTGTTTTAACCCAACTTTGGGTCAAATATGGACTAACCCAGCCGTTGGGTTAAATTTTTACATTACATTTTTAACCCAACATTTCGGGTTTGTCCATATTTGACCCAAAATTGGGTTAAAACAACCCAGCATTTTTTAGAGTGTTCTGAGTGAAATATTGGGTGAGAAAAACTAACACAGTCTCATCCCAATTCGTCATATAACTGACGTTTTGGGACGTCTTTTGACCATTCGTCAATATACGACTTTTTAGGGCCCCCTTAAATGTCGGTAGATGACGATCCCGGGTCGTCATACAACTGACGCTTTACCTTTAACGACAGTTAGGTGACGAGTAGGGTTTAGGGTTAGGTTTAGGTCTGGGGTAGAGTTAGGATCCCATAACGTCATCTACTAACGTTTAAGGGGGCCCTAAAAAGTCGTATATTGACGAATGGTCAAAAGACGTCCCAAAACGTCAGTTACATGACGAATTGGGATGAGACTGCACTGGAAAAACAGAGGGTGTGGCTTGTTTTGTCTACACTGGGCATTGATTGGATGTTGAACAGTTGGTGTTCTCTTCAGATTATAAAACCCACAGCAGACTGACAGTCGGTGGAGATGTTCTCCCCAAGCCTTCAAACTGACATCCATCAGAGAAGGAAGGCTATTTTCAGATTTTGGCCATGTTCACACAGCAATTGAATGTGGTTGTTAGTCATGTATGCGAGTCCTTCATATGGTCACGAATGATCACACACAGTTTAGTTATTTATGGGAGGGACAACGGCATTCTATCACTGAACTCACACCAGAACATTTTCAGGACTCATTTTCAGTGTGAGAGAGAGGCTCTGCACGCCACTAATGTGCGTGTATCGTGTGTTGTGGGTTTTCATGTGGGTTTTTCATTTATTTTTGGTAACTTAGAGCAACAGAGATATGAGCTGTGTGCCATCTGAAGGTTTTAGATCCAGACACTGTTCTTCACCGAAAATGCTCCCACTTTCGTTCTATGCGCTCAGATATAAAAACTGCTGTCGATTAAAATATATTTAATGGATAAACTTGCACTCTAAAAAATGCTGGGTTGTTTTAACCCAATTTTGGGTCAAATATGGACAAACCCGAAATGTTGGGTTAAAAATGTAACGTAAAATTTTAACCCAACGGCTGGGTTAGTCCATATTTGACCCAAAGTTGGGTTAAAACAACCCAGCATTTTTTAGAGTGTGTTGTTCGATTGGACTCTTGTCATGTCAAAAGTGATAAGACTTTTCAGTTTTATGGATTTCACCATCTTTAATATTACTTCGGTCACTGTCGCTATGATTACTGATAAGAGAATACGGGCTTGACTCTTGTTGCACGTTCATACAGACAGTATTCAAGATGCTACTGTAACTCATTGGTTCTTGTTGAAGCTCAAACGTGCTGCGTAACATGAGAATGAACCTCATTGGTTCTGTTTATAATAACTGATGTGTAAGTTATGTGAGTAAAAAGCCTAAATTAAAACTGTTCAATACATGAAGCGATCGTGTCTCACAGGTTTGGAACGACACGAGTGAGTAGATGACAGCATTTATTGGTGAACTATCCCTTAAAGCTACACTGTGTAACTCTTTTAGTTTATTCTTAGCTAAAAACAGTTAGTTATTTCTAAAATATATGTGCACATTACTGTACATTTACTTCGTTCAAGTAATAAAGTCTCGTGAGTGTATAATATGCAATTGAAAATACATACGGGTAAGGGGTTCAAATGTCGGTCGCCATGTTGCCCCTCCATCTTGAAAGTACATTAGCCAAAGAGGGACATATCCGTTAATTCAAGCTTCGCCGTTCGCATTTACGTTTGTTAACACTCATGGACGAGGTCGAACTGGAAGCCATGTTAATCTTGGACTACATTGGCCACCGTAGGAGTTCAAACGAAATCGGAATCGAGAGGAAAAGACACTAATATTCATTGGATGGTCATATACCTTTTCACCGCTAAATGGGGGTAAAAATCACACAATGTAGCTTTAAAGTGACATTTTTTTGTGTGTACAAATCGAATAATCATTTTTAAAAGGGAATATTAATATATATATATATATATATATATATATATATATATATATTAAAAGCACAACAATCACTTATATCTGATTTCTAGGGGAGATGCATTGAATGAAATTACTGCATGAAAAAAAGAGATGAAAACACACTGGAACAAACAGATGTCTTGATGTTCTCGTGCTATCAGGGTTATTATTTATTTCATTTTCTCCTCAACTGTAGTTTTTAAATATTCCTGAATATATCTTGTGTATTTGAGTGTGTGTGTGGGGGGGGGGGATTTGAGTGACAGACAGGATGTATCATCGCTATTTCTCTGTCTACTCCTCACACTTTCACACACTAACAAAGAGAGAGCATAAACGGTTCACACTCTCGTAAATCCAACACTAGAACATCTGCCGCTAAACCCTTCAACATACGCTGAAGCAGGAGTAATGAGAACATGCAGCTTTGACCTTGTCCGAACGTAAGCCAGCTTGCATCTTAAACAGCCTTTTCAAAAAGCAGTCCTTACGCTGACTTTTCTTATCAATTTTGATTCATGTCGTAAAAGGGAAAATAATTGCTCACTTAGTTTGAAGACATGCTGTTTTGGACCAGCCGTCGCTGTAGATAACAGGGCTGTGCACCAATTCAAATTAACTCAACTAGCAAACAAGATGTAGAATTGACCTTTCGCTAAGCTCCGCCCACCTTCAACACTTCTATAAATACTACAATATGTACATGTGTGAAAAATGTGAATAAAAGTTAATTTAACATTTTCAAGCTATACTCAAGAGCATTTTTTGAAAAAAAAAAAAATACTTTTATTTAGTGAGGATGCATTAAATTCATCAAAAGTGATTAGTTATAATGTAAAAAATAGATCTATCTTAAATAAATGCAATATTAAGCAGCACAACATTGATAGTAATAAGAAATGTTTCTTGAGCAGCAAATCAGCATATTAGAATAATTTCTGAAGGAGCATGTGACACAGAAGATTCAGCTTTGCATAACAGATATAAATTGCACTTCAAAATATATTAAAAACTGCTTTTTTAATAATTTTGATTAAATAAAAGTAGCCTTGTTGAGCATTTGCTTTCAAAACCATTAAAAATCTTACCCAAACACACCCTCTATCCTCTCTGGGTATCTTGTGTCACTGATGTTAGACTTATTTTGGATAATATTTTGCAATATTATGTTTAAAACGACCCACACATACAGATACAGATATCAATAGACTTAATGTACATTCAATAAGATGGGAGATTGCTCTTGCTAAGGCAGGATTGTTTCGTAATGTGTAAAGACATTCATAATTATTTTTTAAGTTCATTTTAGTTATTATTATTATTTATAATTTTTACATTATTTCAGTCATTAAATTATTCTTTAAGTTCATGCTCATATAAGCATGTTGCCAATTGCCAAGTATTTTTGTCTTGTTTTCCAGTACAAATATCGAAACATTCCTATATTAAGATTGACTCAAGAGGTCTGTTAATTGCAATAATTAGCGTTGCAATTCTGACTTTCAGCTTATCTTACTCAAACATATCTGAATTAAGTTTTTTCTTTCAATTCGGAGCGATTTTTCAGAAAACAAGATTTAATATCATAATAAACGAGTAGTAAAAGTATTTCCTTTTCCCCCTCAGAAATTACTAGTAAATTTAAAGAATAACTACAAGGAACAAATTGAATTAAACATGAGATTTCAAAATAGAATGACTGAAATAGCGATTTCTTGTACTTTTACTTAAATATATCTTGATTTAAGACTGTTTGACAACTGTAGTGGAAAGCAAAACAAAAACACTGAATGAGAAAATCATTTCGCGCAGTGTGGGATTGTGATTTTGCCAAAGCCCAGTGATTTTCCCCCAGACCATCACTAAACTAAAACGACATTTCCATCCCTCCAAGACCATCACCATATTTCTACGTCCAGCAGGGCCTGAGGAGAATATTTATTCTCCAAGCTCAAGTAATAGTTCTAAGAAATATTCTTGCCAAATCTCAAATTCATAGTGCTCGTGCAGGGTGCCTTGGCTGCCCGAAAGGCAAACAGATTTGGAATATAATGCGAGGTGTGCTCTGAATGCGAAATCTGCATAGTAAGTGGGTAGGAATGAAGCCGTCACAAATCTGGAGCCTCCAATGGGGTCTTATTGGAAGTGGAGATATCGGGACCTAAAGAGCATCACGTGTTAATGAACTCGGCACCCTGCACCCAAAAATATGTTTTCTGTTGGATCTAGGTGGGAATTGGCAGACGGCGTATGAGAGGGAGTGAGATGAGCCCTCAAAAGTGTGGCAGCAGAAGGCTTAAGTAATGCGGCGGTGTGTGTTTGATGCAGTGAGCGTGTGCCGCACATGAATTTTTAATGGATGCTTTTTACTGTCTGAGTGTCTTTGGCAGAAGCTGGTGTGATTTGTCATCATTGAGGCTGGGACTGCAGTGGTCTTTCTCTGTGTGTGTGTGTGTGAGTGTGTTTTCTCTGAGGTGCAGATGGAGGTCGTCTCCTCGGTGCTCCACATCCTCTCAGTAAAATAAAGCCTCACAGTCAGGCGGCAAAAGCATTATTGAGCAAAACCATAAGCTGGACTGATACATGTAAGAAAAACTACAATACAGTGCATTTTTTTTCTCCCTTCAGACAATTTATGATCTTCATACTGTGGTTTTAGACAGTCATCAAAAGCGAGACCTGTCAAGATGCATCTCAAATTGAATTGGTTGTGGGGTGAATCTCACAAAAACAAGAAATTGCCTGCCTATTCTTTTAAATTAGTTCCTATAAACATCACATAATGTTTATTGTAAATAAAATGGACACTACTATTCAAAAGAAATCAGCATAACAGTACACTCTTAGAAAAAAGGGTTCTATAAATGTAGCGTAGGGTTCTTTACTCAACTCCAAATGACATTTTATGCTAAAAAAGGTTCAATAATGACAAGCAAGAACACTTTTGGCACAAAGGTTCTTTAAAGGCTATTATTCATTCATATATTACATTATTTCGCAACATTTTGTAGTTGGAATTAAATTATTTTTTATTAAACTGTTGTAGTAGCTTGATATCCCATTTTAATCATGCTGATTTTTGGAGGGTAAAAACTGAAATGGTACAATTTACATTTTTTAACCCCAATATCTTGAATTTTGTGATCATTCACATGCATTGCATTTTAGGGGTTCCAAATACGTAGCGCTTTAGAACCTTTTAAGGTTCTATATAGAACCTTTTCTTCTAAGAGTGAAGTTTCATGTGACACAGAAGGCTGGAGTAATGATGCTGAAAATTAACTCTTTCCCCACCAGAGTTTTTAAAAGAAAATTGTCAGCCACCGCCAGCGTTTTTGATCATTTTTACAAGTTTCATGGCCCCTACAATATTTTGTTGGATTAATTTCTCAACATGCAATACACCAAAAGAAAGCACAGAGCCTCTGCTTTCAAACCAGAACAGAGAAAGAACAGAGCCTCTTTTTATTCTAGATTGATGCATTCCTTTTTTAACAACAGGTTTCATAAAAAATAAATCTACATTATGAGCAAAAATCATGCCAAAAACTACGTCTGGATCAGATTTAGAACGATGATCAAATCATAAATGGAGTAGATTGAGTCTATTGACGCCCTCACAAGTCCTATACCTCGTCCTGGGTCAACATTTCATTCAGTAACATTGGGTGGTTTGGATTTATATTCAGTTCAATGTTGGTTATTGTTATTTTATATATGAATTTATTTATTTATTTATTTATTTATTGTTATTTTACACGTGCATCTGCTTACATTTGCTTATTTCTGGTTTTTCTTCGCCTGTGTTTCAATCAGGAGATTCAGAAGTCTTTCAAAAGATGTGTAATAGCGCCCCCTACCCTATAACATTGAAAATTCTGTCAATGGCGGGGAAAGCGTTAAGTTTGGATATCTTAAATTGTAATAATATTTCACAATATTTGTTTTTACTGTATTTTTTAAATCACATAAACGCACCTGTGATGAGTGCAGACAACTTTGACTCATTGATGATTTCTATTTGCCTAAATATCTATAATTACCTGTCTACATCTTCCCGGGTGCCGCCATTTTCCAGTGCTGTCCACTGGCTGACACACTGATTTGAAAATTACCGCATGAGTTGAATTTTAAAGCTGGATTGCACTTTTCAAAGATAGAAAACAGACTTTCCGAGATCAATGTAATGATTGAGTGCGCAGATATCTAGCAATTATCTACAGTCTGTGAAGATTTTTACAGTTTGCCCATGAACGCAACATTCAAAACATAATAGTGGGTAAACATATGAATGATAGACAGGTTTACTTTAGGATTAAGGCAAAAGCTTATTTCGGTCAAACTAAACATGAAAAAAGGGAGGATATTTCTTTTGTCACTGTAACTGTAGGCATTGTTGATTGTCTTGACACTGGGAGAACGTTGCAGGCAAAATGAAGTTAAGGAAAACTAACGTGACCAAGGTCTGGACCTCTAGGGCTGTGTCACAATCCGAAATGATGCTTTAGAAACCGCAGTCAGGGCAGTGTCCTTGCCTGAAGTGACAGTTAACATTTGGATTGGTTAACAGCGCCTAGGGTGACCCCTTCTGTGAGCGTGTCTTTGGGATGGAGGGTTGTAGGTCAACTTGAAACTGGATGTTACAAGCCAGCTTCTGGGTCACTGGGACCCACAGCAACACAAACCCCCCTGACCTGCCCTAAAAAGCTGTCAGCTGCAACCCTTCACCCTCGGTAAGATCGACATGGCAACTACGCCAAGAATGGCGTCGCTGAACTGGCCTTTCACAAATCCTGCCATGCACTGGGGCTGATGGGTGAAAAAGCTGCAGATGGAACACAAGACGACAAACCCACCTGTGAGATGTCCATCACAGAGTCACAGCTCAGGGGTCGTGCCGAGGTCAAGTCGTTGAAGCCCAGCAGGGTGGATATGATACCGTTCTGATCGATGCGGCGGATCATGGTGCCGTCTACAAAGAAGATCACGCCGTACTTATCCACGGTAATGCCTGAAAACAAGAGACAGAAAAAGGGAATGGATCTCTGGAGGACAATCGCTGCCAAAAAAATCCCCTAAACAACAACAACAAAAACCTGAAATTACCTAGATAATATTACAAAAGAAAAAAATTGTATAAATATAAATAATTCAAAAAACAAAATAGGGTTAATTACATCCTGTCCATTCATCCATCTATCCATCTATCCATCTATCCATCTATCCATCTATCTATCTATCTATCTATCTATCTATCTATCTATCTATCTATCTATCTATCTATCCATCCATCCATCATCATCATCATCATCATCATCATCATCATCATCATCCATCCATCCATCCATCCATCCATCCATCCATCCATCAATCCATCCATCTATCTATCTATTTAATTAAATTCTACAATTATCATTACCATAACTAACCAACCAACTTCTCATTTCTACAATGGAATAAAAATTTAAAAAGAATACTGAAATTACTTGGTAGTATTTGTTTGGCTTTTGATCCATTGCAGATATTAAAAAAATATATATAATATATAAATATATACAGTATATATAGTAAATGTAAATATATATATAGTCAGATTTTTATTCTTACATAAATTACATTTATGCATTTATCAGATGCTATATATATCTATCTATCCATATATATCTAGATCTATATATACATATATATATATATATATATATATATATATATATATATATATATATATTTACTATATAACATAATGAAAATCCAATTAGAATAACTATTGATAAAATAAAAAAAAGAAAATAATAAAGGAAGGGAGGAAAGGAATATGCCAAATCTTCCCTTAAAAAAAGTCAGATTTTTATTCTTACATAAATTACATTTATGCATTTATCAGACACTTTTAGCCAAAGCAACATATAAAAGAGGAACAAATGCAATATATAAAAGAGCCTACAATAATCATAATATATAATACCATGTTCATTAGACATTGGAAAGATAAGGTGATCTCTCTCAACAAATGCATTTCTCTCAGCATCAACATGCTCAATAGGAAGCCAGAATTATAATAAAAAATCCATGTGATAAATTCATTATTTATGTCTTGGGGAAGAAGAATCCTGGGGAAGAGAGAGGCATGTGGTGCTGTTCAAGCTACTTAAGAGCATGTGCATGTTTCCAATGACTCTGGATGACAAAGGGAAACATGTGACTGTGTGCGTCATCTTCCACTGAGATAATTATGGCTTCGCTCACAAATGCTTCTTCAATTTCAGATGACGAGATAGACTAGCAAATCAAATTGTCATTATATTATTAGTACTTTGTGTTGGTGAAAATGGGGGGAAGAATTCATTTTTAGGCCCCCCATAATTCCCTTCAAAGCACTACATATGCTACACTAGGAGAAGGCTAGCCTTTATAGTACAAACTGACAAGTGTATGCAAACCACAGGTTTCGCTATCAATTGCATGCTGTGGTTTTGGGGTTTGTTCAATTTAGACGCTCAGGGCTTGTATCAGTCCGAATATATGGAAGCAATGCTCATTTTGGAGAGAGTGTGTGTGGCTGAAGCAAAATAGCTGAAATTGCTTACAGCGCCTTTAAGGGAATTTGCTCATAGTCTAATGGGAATGATGGGAAAATTGAATGAGTAATGGCAAAATCACTGTCTGTTTCTGAAAAATATCAACACTGTTATTCAGATGTCTGGAGGTTTACCTCTAGGGTTTGTAAGTGTGGCTTCCACAGCCTTGCCTCCGTCCCCGCAGCGCGTCTCGTCGTAGGGTAGACATTGATCGCCTGTCCCTGCCACCAGCTCTAGGTTCTTTGCCACATCCTTCACCGTGTTCAGAGACTTCACCTTAAACACCTTCCTGCTGCTGGTGTCCGAAAGGTACAGGGCTCCCGAAACGGGACTAGTAGCCAGGTAATATTTGTGTGCAGGGCTATTGCTAAAAACAAACAAAGAAAAAAGGGTCAATTGTGGCGTAAAGGAGGGTTATTTTTGTTAATTGAAAAAAAAAATAGATTTTAATATATATAAAATAAATTAAAGTAATAATAATAATTGTACTATTTTATTCCAGGTAGAAAGAAATGAAACAGATGTTAACTAATGGAAATATATATATATATATATATATATATATATATATATATATATATATATATATATATATATTGATATAAAATTGATATATAAAATATACATGATATATTAAGAATATATATATATATATATATATATTATTCTTTTAGTAAAAATTGCCAAAGCACGCACAATTTTCTCGTTTTCATTTAGATTCACTTGATGTAAAAAATAAGTAAAAATCTTTGTAAGATTTTTAGGTTTTCTAAGTAAAAACCTGAAATATCATTATAAATAAACACAATATACTATATAAAAAACAACAACTAATAAAAATGACAAAGAAATGACAAAGAAAAATAAAAAATGAAAATGGAAAATACAAAATAAAACACTGATTAAAAATAAAAAATAAAATAATAATAATAATAATAATAATAATAATTATATATATATATATATATATATATATATATATATATTATTCTTTTAGTAAAAATTGCCAAAGCACGTGCAATTTTCTCATTTTCATTTAGATTCACTTGATGTAAAAAATAAGTAAAAATAACCTGAAATAACATTATGAATAAACACAATATTCTATGTAAAAAAAACAAACTAATAAAAATGACAAAGAAATGACAAAGAAAATAAAAAATAAAATATTGATTAAAAAAAAAAAAATATATATATATATATATATATATATATATATATATACAACTAATAAAAATGACAAAGAAAATAAAAAAAATGAAAATGGAAAATACAAAATAAAACACTACTTTAAAATTAAAAATAAAATTACATGCACATATATATTTATATATATATATATACACACACACACACACACACACACACACACACACACACAGGGTTTATAAACTATATTAGAATCTCAATGATATTAGGGCCATATTTACTAACAGCTTGAGTCAATGCACACCCTCTAGGCATTAAAAAACTATCGTCAGGATTTACTACAGACACAGAGTGAAAAATTTATGGGAGGAGAGTATAGAAAATGAATCATTATTTAACAGCCGAAAAAGGCATGTCTTAAACCAGATGCTGATTTGCACTGCTCTTGTTAGATTGCGTTGGTCATTATGGAACAATTATAGACAATAAAGTGCGGGAGCCCTTTCTCCATTGTTAGCCATGATGTGCAGTGAAATTATCCATTTTATAAATGATAGTGATGCAACTGAACAACGTCAACATGTGCATCACGTGTCACATTTAAATCAATGCGTTAAAAACAACCTCAGAGATGGGAATTAACAGTGAGAGACCATGTACACTGCAAATAAGAATCAACTTTTGACAGATCCACTGCCATAACTAGAGATGTCTCCGCCATGTCCTCTCCGCATCAATCTTTTACGGTGTACTCAGTCCAAATATAGAAACACATGTAGCGTGTGTAAAGCCTGTGGTTAGTACAGTCGACCCAGTGTCTAATGTGCTGCCATTGTGCATTCAAATAGGTATGCCACCAAACCCCCCGAAGGGAAACTTTCATCTGGAGATGCATGTGGTCTAGAGCCGTTATCTAAACACATTACGTATTCCTGGAGCAAAGATGGCCCACAGGCCGAAAAAAAGAAGTCCATTTTACAGCAAAACTGGACAGTAAAAGTCATCCCTCACCACACAGGGGGCTAAAGAACATGAAAGCCCAACAAAATAACTCCAATCAAATGAAAGAGGGTCTCTGGAGGGGAAAAAACTCCAATCAGGAGGCAAAATAGACAGTTTCCTCTCTATACGCTAATCAGATGCTGAGAAACCGATGCAATTTTACACTTCAAGTCGATCTGTGATATGCTGTAATTGTACCTCCGCTGAAGGCTACATCTGTGGTCAAAGACAGCTTGTGGTGAAATTGGGATGATTTGGACCAGTTTCACTGGTTAGCGTAATGTTTGAGCTCCTACGAGCATTTCTTCAGGCTCATGCAATTTCCATCAGCTGGAGTTCCTGTTCAAAACAGGAAATTATATAGGCTACTGTCTGAAAAAACATGGTGGAAATTATATGTTAAATGTTAGCCAAAGAATGTGCGAATATTCAAGAGTTGTTCGTGACAGAAGAAAAAAAAAGTGTGAAATGCTCTCGCCTTTCTGGAATGGGGTTAATCATTTTCGAACAAAGTGAGAAAGGTCACAGAACAAGAATAAAACTGATAAGTGAAAAGCATTCTTAAGCTGACTAGCCATGCTAAGGCACACTTCTGCCAACTACAATCATTGCTAACAACCAACTTCTATACAGCGTTTAAAATCTAGCATGAGAATATAGATGGGAAAGGTCATTCGAGACACCAGACATGTTAACTGAACAATTTATTCTTTGAATAAAGTGCAACTTTGGTGGTCAGGCTGTGTTAGTATGCTAGTGATGACTAGCAACAACAAACACTATGCGACACATGTCTGCCAAATGCGATCGTAGCTCCTAACCAACTTGACTTAGGATCCGTTTCAGATCCTAACAAAGTGAGAAAGGTCATGATAAAAGAACAAAATGTTACATAAAAGCATGCTACGCAAGATGCTTGAGCTATGACACACGTCTGATACATACCATCATTGTTAAAAACCAACCTAAGTATTAGCATTCAGAAATTGAAGTAGTTCACTTTAAAAAACAAACAAAAAAAACTTTTGCTGATAATTTACTCAACCCCATGTCATCCAAGATATCCATGTCATTCTTTCTTCAGTCGAAAGAGATTAAGGTTTTTGATGAAAACATTCCAGGATTTTTCTCCATATAATGGACTTCAATGGGAACCAAACGGTTCAAGGTCCAAATGAGAGCTTCAGTGCAAACTGCAAACAGTTCAAAGGACTTTAAATGATTCAAGACGATGAATAAGGGTCTTATCAAGCGAAACGATCGCTCATTTATTAAAAAAAAAAAACTCAAACGCTCGTCTTGCTCTGTTCTGTGATGCTCGTTCATGACTCTCCTATTCGAACTCATTCATCAAAATGAACGAATCTTTTTTCGAGTGATTTGGTTCATTCAACGAACGAAATAAACGAACTGACTCGGAAAATGATTCGTTCATTTTGATGAACGAGTTCGAACAGGAGAGTCACGAATGCGCATCACAGAACACAGCAAGGCGAACATTTGAGCTTATAAAACTTACACTTTTTTATTTATTTTTTTAAACCACTGATTGTTTCGCTTGATAAGACCCTTATTCATCCTCTGGAATCGTTTAAAGCCCTTTGAGCAGTTTGTAGTTTGCACTGAAACTGTCTTTTGGACCTTAAACCGTTTGGTTCCCATTGAAGTCCATTAAATGGAGAAAAATGCTGGAATGTTTTCATCAAAAACCTTAATTTCTTTTCGACTGAAGAAAGAAAGACATGGACATCTTGGATGACATGGGGGTGAGTAAATTATCAGCAAACATTTTTTTAAAAGTGAACTAGTCCTTTAAAGGTCACAGCTAGTGAAGCACCAATGTGAAAATTGTGGCCGATGCCGACAACCAGCATTCAAAACCTACAGTAGCGAAGCAAGAGAATGTTCATAATCTTCGTAAGATGAATAGCCCAAGCAAATGCAACAACACGTCAGCTAAATACCACTATTGCTAAACCCAACTTGTCTTGATCATTAAACATATTAATTAAAAACCTACCAAGTGGACACCAAGAGAATAAAAGCATTAAGTGAAAAGATTCGCTGAAAAAAAGAGCCACTACACCTGTCTATGGTAGTCCTCAAGAGATGAATAGCCGGAGCAAAAGCTACAACACACATCTGCTAAATACCATTATTGATAACACCCAATTTGTCTTAAGAGCGCAGCATTCAAATCCAAAGTGGGAAAGGTCACAAGAGAACAAGTAAGTTCAGCATTATCCGAGAGATGCCAAATACCATCATTACTAACAACCAAGCTGTCTCAGGATCCGCATTCAAAATCGTACAAGGTTGCCGCAGGAGAACAAAACAACGACATGAGGTTAAAAACATTCTCCGACTAGCCATAGCAAATACAACAACACACATCTGCCAAATGCCATCATATTTAACACAAAACCTGTCTTCGTATGAGCATTCAAAACCGATTAAACAAATCCCAGCCATGTAACTCTGAGGCTCTTAGTGCCGAATCCCAGTGGCCGATGCAAGAGTGTGGAAAGGAATAGGGCCGGCTTATCTGTCAGCTTCGATCTATTATTCAGACCGACACCTGACCTTCTAGAAGCAGGCCGCTTTGGTTGACCCGGGGCCGAAACGTCACCGTGTGGAGGCTGACCGCGCTGAATGATGGCCTCGGTTTGGAAGGAAGGTAAAACCGGCTTGCCAAGAAATATCTCAATCCCATTTCGCAAGAATCTGCCATTGAGTTTGACACTCCGGGTAGATGCTTTTCAGTCCCAGGAGACTATGTGTTGTACAATGTGTTATTGGAGGCTCGCGTCATTGTAGTTTCTTTGATGAGGAGAACACCGTGACCTTCATAGGCTCCATCTATATTCAACGACTAAAGCCAGTCTGGGGAGGATAATTGGATTTTTCAGCATGTTGCTGCTGTGACGATGGAGGTGAGCGACTCTCGTGGAAAGGGGGTCATCGGGTATGTCGGAGAGATCATGGTCTATTCTCTCGTCTGTGTGTGCACACATAAACACTGTGCATTTATTTGTTTTCACACTAAACGTGATGGCTGCTCTTCTCTGGTTACAAATATGACTTGGGCCTTTTCAGCAGTCGTTTCTTCAAAGGTTTATTTTGACATGTAATTTTCACTCTCTGAGCTTTTTTAACATTAACATGAGTTCCTCTAACCTGTATATGGTCGCCCAGTGGCTTGAAATTTCAACAGGTGCAACCCAAGCTTTGGCTATCTTTCTCTGGCTTTGAGAAAATGAAAGTTCAGATGCGCTGATCTTGAATCTCCCCTCTAGCCCCTTTTCCACCAAAGCATTTTGAGAGCCGGTTCGGAGCCGGTGCCTGCGCGCGAACCAGTTCTTTGTGTTTCGACAGCCAAAGAACCGGTTCGCGGCCGCGAGAACTGGTTCCAAAGCGGCACCAACTCTTTGCTGGACTAGAACCGTTCTTTTAGCACGTCATGTTTACGGGGCGGGTTTAGACGCGCTCTTCTCGGTTCTTTTAAACATATTTTCTGACCATCGCAAAGCCAGGAGAAACTGCAGAAACACGCAAGCGTTTTATTTATTTATTTATTTTTTTAAAGATAAGCAAAGAAGAAAACAGTCACGACATAGAACAAATAAATGGAAAGAAAAGAAGACACAAGACAGGGGTACATAACTTATCAGAAAAGATTACATATCAAACGAAAAGATTAAAAGACTTACATATTTCAATTGTTTTTAAAGTTTTCTCGGTACACGAGTTAGAGATAATCCCAAACAATGTACTTGCAAGCGACGTTAACAGTGACGTAACGACGTCGTTCCCTGGGCGCTCTAGTCAGTGGAAAAGCAAACAGGTTCTGAACGGGTTCGCAAGTTGAACCAGCTCCGAACCAACTTTGAACCAGCACCAGTTCCGAACCAGTTCTTTTTTCGGTGGAAAAGGGGTATCTGTGACATCATACGAGGGAAAGGTAACCTCCCCTTTCTCTGCTTTGCCCGCCCAGAGAATTTCTTCGAACTCGTTCATCAAAATAAATGAATCTTTTTTTGAGTCATTTGGTTCATTAAGCGAACGAAATAACTGAATTGACTTGGAAAAAGATCCGTTCATTTTGATGAACGAGTTCGAACAGGAGAGTCACGAACGCGCATCACAGAACAGAGCAAGGCAACCATTTGAGCTTATAAAACTTAAACATAGATATTTTTTTTTAATGAGCGATCATTTTGCTTGATAAGACCCTGATTCATCGTCTGGAATCGTTTAAAGCCCTTTGAACAGTTTTCAGTTTGTACTGAAACTGTCTTTTGGACCTTGAACCGTTTGGTTACCAATGAAGTCCATTATATGGAGAAAAAATCCTGGAATGTTTTCATCAAAAACCTTCATTTCTTTTCGACTGAAGAAAGAAAGAAATGGACATCATGGATGCTCGCCCATGAGATCGTGAGCTAGGAGGTACAAATTGACATGGAGGACAAATGGACAAATTTTTCTTCGAGAGATATCATGGCTTGCAGATGAGCAAAGGATGGCAGTTGATCAGTGTTTGGATGTACAAATTGAACACAAAAGTATTATTTAGTTCCTTGTTTTTTAGTTTAGTCATGTGGCATTGACGGAAGCAGTGACCGGAAGTGGTCCAGCCCACCGCAGACAAACCGGAAATTCGGTTTCAGTTGTTATGCAACTACCCAATTGATTCAGGCCTATCAAGTCCTGTTCCTGAAGGGCTTCTGTCCTGCACCGTTGAGCTCCAACCCCAATTATCCACACCTGAACCAGCAAATCAAGGATTTCTGGATTACTAGAAACCTCTAGGCAGGTGTGTTTGGGAAAGTTGGGCCATTTGGACTTAAAGTAGGCTACAAGGTCTTGCCTTCCTAAAATTTTCATCAAGTAATGGATGCCAGAGCATGTCGAAAGTTCATTACTTTCGTTGCCCATAGCATTTCTCCCGTCCCATGTCCCTGGGATGCATCTTCCCAATAAACTTTACAGTGCTTATCTGGCATTGCAAAAATGCAGTATACGACTAGCCATTTATTGGACGTGTGCCCTTATCTAATAGCAACACCATGTGGGACGCCACCCTTTGTCTTGAATGAATCCACAGGAAAGTCACGACCTGACGACGCAAGGTTTAACAGAGGCTTCATCATGAAGGATAGGGCATTTTTGAAACTCGCAGGTGTTCTGGGTTTAGCCAACCTCTCTCGGAGAAACCTCTCATATCCTGTCAGTCATACCCGAGCATCAAACAGCTAGCTGTCACACTGATGCCTGTCAAAACACACAGCTGGTTGTGCCACACATCTTATATTAAGGGTTCAGAGCACCACGGGGAGGATGTGTGTAATTTTTGAAAGCTTAGATCGAAGTTTGAAGACTGATGTCTTTTTTTTTTTCCTCGATACCATGCTGCCATTTGTCAAATCAAACACGTTAACGAACTGTGTATTCAGATCCGACGGCGCTTTGAATGTGTAATTTGTCATCGGGTGAAATACCACGCTGCATTGTGGGAAAGGCAGCGCGGGTCTTTCTAATGGCTAGGGTTGGGTAATTATATTCTTTAAGGAAGCTTAGTCCCCTGAGGGAGAGAAATATTTAAAACGCTGATACCGGTCTTATGCTAAGCTTGTAACCGCTTTTCCATCTTTCGTTCTGACATTTCAAATTATGAGCCTTGACTCTGGTTTCCTCAATGTACACAATTCTTCAAGGCTTTTTACTGGTGCGTTAACCCACTTTGAGAGTTTACCCATGCATCAAAATGCTAGCACTGCCCCTTTTATTGCTATCTGGAGAGGATGTGTTTTAATGCACTTGTTGGTACGCCTTAATTTAAGGAAAACACATACACCGGGCGCATTCCACGTGCGGCTACAAAAGCAGCCGTATATCAAAAACAGACCGTACAGAGCATTCGACTGATGTTCATTCATCACAACAAATGGTATTACTCTTTAGAAAAGCTCTTACCTATGCCTGAAATCTTTATTTCTGTACTTAGCGAGAGCAGCATGAAAAGAAGAAAGTGGGAAAAAGAGGGTTAGCTTAGAGAGTTAGTACTTAAATTAAGCATTAAAGGGACAGTTCACCCAAAAATGAATATTATGTCATTAATAACTCAACACGTCGTTCCAAACCCGTTCATCTTAGGAACACAAACGAAGATCTTTTTAATGAAATCTGACTTTTACGTTTGAACCAATGAGGTTCATTTGTTTGTTCTTGTTTGTCAAGCAGCTTCTGTTTATGTTGTGAATAAAAGACTAAATCGAATCTCTTCATCATATAAAGTGATCGATTCTCTTCAGAAAATTTGGACTAAACTACTAATATGGATTAGTTTTACGATATCTTTATGAACTTTTTGAAGCATCAAAGTGGTCGTTGCGTAGCTGTCAATGGAAGGACAGAAAGCTCTCAGATTTCATCAAAAACATCCTAAACATTAAAGGAATAGATCATTTTGAAATTAATTTTGGATGTTTTAGCTTACCTCAAGGGCATCCAAGATGTAGGTGTCTTTGTTTCCACAGTATTTTAAATTTTTATATTTTAGGTCAAACCGTTCATGTCTATCAGTCATAATATGGAGGTCTATGGTCACCACCTCTAAGAGCATGCACAGAGAAGTCCAAATTAAACATGATTTAATGACTCGTAAATGTAAGTACACACTGATGGCCTAAGACACGAAACGAGCGGTTTGTGTGAGAAAACGAACAGTATTTATATCGTTTTTACCTCTTGTAACCCCAGCCACGTCCAAGTGATCTGAGGGAGCGGGCGCTTTGTGGCTTTTTTGGCTTTCTCACGCAAACCGCTCGTTTCGTGTCATAGGCCATCAATGTGTACTTACATTTATGAGTCATTAAATGATGTTTAATTTAGACTTCTCTGTGCATGCTCTTTGAGGTGGTGACCATAGACCTCCATATTATGACTGATAGACACGAACGGTAAATTAAAACTACTGCGGAAACAAAGACACCTACATCTTGGATGCCCTTGAGGTAAGCTAAAACATACCAAAAATTAATTTCAAAGTGAACTATCCCTTTAATGAAAGTCTTACAGGTTTGGAATGACATGAGGGTGAGTAATAATGACAGAGAGAACATTTTTGGATGAACTATCCATATAAATGTGCAGAGAAATGGTTAAAGTGGCAAAACTATACGACCAAAGACAGTTCTACAAGAATACATCACAACAAATAGAAAGTATCCTTGCACAGCAGACATACAGGATTGTTGACCAGGCCAACATATCACAGTCTCTTCTAATATAGAAAAACATTGCTAAATGCAAATAATAAAATGTAACCAACCATGTAATTCTATATAGTTAGGACAAAAAAAGGCTTGTAATAAGAAAACAATTCCCAAGAAATAAGGCTAAAATAAATACCGGTCCACTTTATATTAAGTGGCTTTAAGTACTGTTTACATTGAAAAATAAGTATAATGTACTTATTGTACTTATTGTGCTCATGTTGTATTGTAAAACACTTTTGCTGCTACACTCTAAAAAATGCTGGGTTGTTTTAACCCAACGTTGGGTCAAATATGGACTAACCCAGCAGTTGGGTTAAATTTTTACATTACATTTTTAACCCAACATTTTGGGTTTGTCCATATTTGACCCAACGTTGGGTTAAAACAACCCAGCATTTTTTAGAGTGTATTGAGGGTAGGGGTTAGGGACAGGTGTGGTGGTATGGGTAGGTTTAAGGGTAGGTTAAAGTGTAAGGGATGGGTCAGCTGTGTAATTACAAATGTAATTACATAAATTAGTTACAGCTGTAATTACAAGCTGGTATTTGTAAAACATAAGTACAATGTAAAAACATGTATGTGCACAATAATTCAATTGTATCAAATGATTAGTTTCAATGTAAGTACATAGTACTTAAAGCCACTTAATACAAAGTGGGACGCAAAACCCTCCATTTAATTGGTGAATTTCATCTGGAAATGTAATTTATGCTTCTATGCCCCCAAAAATGAAAATTCTGTCATTTACTTCCTTCTATGGAACAAATCTGGTCAGTTTTGTCAAACATTAAAGTGAGACAGGCTTGGAATGAGTAAACAACAACATAATTGCCATTTTTTGTGTGAACTTTAAATGTAAAAAGCCAGCATCAATCATGTGCTATATGAAAAGATCTCCAAGATGCCTTTTGGTTTGCGAGCAACTTATCTAAGAAGATTTAAGAAGCAATTTTCATTGACGGTTAGGCGAACGTTTGTGTATCTATGCGCATGCAGAATGCCAAACCTGAGCTCCAAGACACTCGTGACATTTCCAGTGGTGAAGATCCGACGGACGTAGTTGAAGTCCCCCACGTACAGACTGCCATCCGACCCACAGGCTAAAGCCACAGGTGCGAGCAGCTTATTTCCGTCCGCCAGCCCGTTGCAGCTCGGACAGGAGATGCTGCGCCTTCGCCCGTTTCCCATGATGCTTCCGATGACCGGGGGCTGCTGGGAAATGAAGATGTTCTCGCCGTTACCCTTGTGGAGGATACCTGAGTGACAGAGAAAGAGGACATTACTATTTTGTCCATTCATTGTAACTAACACGAATCCATTCAAACAGGGTTCACTCAGCAGTAAATCAACAGGTTTTGTCAGACATGAGAAGCAGGGGTTTTAAATCGGACTCAATTCTGCTCAGATTTAATGACATTAAATGTATTTGTACGGAGCTTTTCTCTCTCACAGAGCAACAGGGCGGCTGCCGGCGCTTGAGAAAGGATTTCGCAAAATAACCAGGCCGAGACGTGCTAAACAGAAGTGAATTAATTTATCGGAAGGAGGTGTTTTTCCTCTCGCACAGCCGGATGCTTCTGTACAGAAAGCAGCGAAGTTCAAGTCCACAGTCGCAGCAGGAAACAACTTCCTCTTATTATCAGTATCACAGTGAGTCTGAATCTTCACCGCATGCCTCAATGAATGAACAGCTCGCCACAAACACCATTCAAAAGTGGCAGAGTGGCAAAATAGGTGAAACTCAATTTCCAGTCATTTTCATTCTGTAGCGCTTTCTCCACGAGCACCTGTTGAACCACGCTGCGTTTTGACAGATGCTAAATAACAGCGTTTTCAGGCCGATTGGCTAGAAACGTAGGTGGGTTTACTGGGCTTATTCACATCAAGCTTGAAAATTAACTTTTTAAAAGTAACTTGAAAAAAGGCATTTCCCTCGAGCTTTGAAGAAATTCAGGCAATTTTGGAGAAAATGTTGTAGCTGAAAGTTAAAATAAGTTTAAAATATTCCAACTGACCCCCATCGTGAGTTTTTCAAGGCGAGCGTTATTTAGAATGTGTCACTTTAATGTTTCCATGGTGACGCCTCATTGCTTGTCACGTGACACAGAGCTGAATGAATGATGATCTGCTTTTCTGTCATTTTTCCTTTTTTATTAAAAATATTCACAAATGTATTAGCTATAGCATGAAACACTGATATCCCGATTGTCAAAGTGGATGGGTTCTGTTGATTAAATATCTTTATTACGATTGCGTTAGTTGAGCTGTATGCACAATGGGCGCCGCCATTTTAGTTTGTTTTCAGAGTACAGCGAGTCGGATCTGTTGGATTTACAACGTCAATTTTTCCACTTCTCACAAAATACATGAAAGTAAGTGGTCGAAGAATAGGGTCAATTGTTAAAGCTACACTGTGATTTTTACCCCCATCTAGCGGTGTACACAGTTTCTGTTCCTCTCTATTCCGATTTTCGAACTCCTACGGTGGCCAATGTAGTCCAAGATTAACATGGCTTCCAGTTCGACCTCGTCCATGAGTGTTAACTCAAACGTAAAGCTTTAATTAACGGGTATGTCCCTCTTTGGCTAATGTACTTTCAAGATGGAGGGGCAAAATGGCGACCAACATTAGAACTCCTTACCCGTATGTGTTTTCAATGGCATATTATACACTCACGAGAATACTTTATTACTTGAACGAAGTAAATATACATTAATGAGCACATATATTTTAGAAATAACTAAGTGTTTTTAGCTAAGAATAAACTAAGAGTTACACAGTGTAGCTTTAAACTACTTACTCAAAGTGTATCTGATATAAATAAAACGTGTCGTCTTATTATGCCGCTTCAACAGACATCAGTGTGTATTTTACAAACTCAAAATCATTGTTTTGCCTGTACGTATGTGTATTTAAATGTCTGAAATCTCATATAAACATTATGTGGTTGAAAACACTCAATAGTTGTGATATTGTGAGTACTGAGTACGTCCGTCTCCGGTTCAGCGTCAGCCAACGCGCGAGAGCAAGTTTGAATTTAGCAGTTGATGACGTGATGCATCATCCCAGATAGCAAACTGACATTGAATCAATGATGACATCGAAACAACGTTGATCTGACATTGTTTTGCTCATCGAATTAACGTTGAACCAACGTCAGACGCGTCATTCTTCAAAACTAACGGAAAAATCAACTTGAAATCAACGTTGTTTCAACGTTAGGAAAGCAAACCATTTTTTCATTTAGCTTTGAAGAATGCCGCGTCCGACGTTGGTTCAACGTTAATTCGATGAGCAAAACAATGCCAGATCAACGTTGTGTCGATGTCACGAGAGATGTCGTTTCCACGTTGATTCAATGTCAGTTTGCTTTCTGGGATGTGACCGTTCTAAGCACACCGGTGTGATCGTACGCTCCGGGGACAGGCCAACACCGATCACACCGGTGAAGGGATAAACGAGTCGTAAGATTGTGGCCAAAACTAGTACTGCGAGAAATTGCAGAAATTACATTTTCCCCCCAAAACGTGACAAATGAAAAGCAGCTGTCAGCAGTTTCAGCATTTTGTAATTTCGCTTGAGTGCGATTCATTTTATTTCAGTAAAACACATTGGTTTGAACTTTGTGGTCGGTTTTCGGCAGCAATTCATTCTGCTTCAGTTTGATTAATTTCCTTAAAAAATGTACAAACTTTTCATAAAATCATAAAATTTCCCACACTGTTCAGTTAATGATTCACTTGGCCCTCATTCAGGTGTATGAAAGGAAACTTTGTAAATTTACTTGAGTGTGATTAATTTTCCTTAAGTTTGACAGATTTTCTGCTAAGTTTTTTGGCAGCAATTCATTTCGCATTCGTTCAATTAAGTTTCTTTCAAGTCTGCCGATGAAAACTATTACTGCATAAGTACGGAGACTAGGAGAGGCAATTTAACGGATGGCATTACAAGAAGCTTCCGTGTAAATGAAAGAGTCTCTTGGGAAAAGAGAAAGGAAGGGAGAGTTGACATTTGACGAATTTGAGCAAATTTTCCCGGAAGTCCCCATGTCGACAGTGCTGGGTTTTAGTGACAGACCAAGCTGTCACCTGCGTTCCTAACACTTGTGCTACAAGTACGCTTCATTTACTGAGATAAGTGCGCCTGTGCGCTAGCAAAAGAATACTTGACAGGAACCGAAATGCAGCGGTTCATGCAATCACTGATTTCATAAACAATTCAGCAGCGGTAGGAAAATTGACCAATAAGGTCCTGTCATAGAAATAATGGCTTTGGCTTACTGAGCTGGAGTTTGAAAGACGATTCATATTCACTGATATTATCATTTAAACTGCATTGACAATACTGGGTGAGAACGTTTGAACTGTGCAATGACACTACAGCAGTCTGCTTATAGCTGAATTTAATCTGATTTATAATTGACAAACGCCGCAACATTGACAGTTATTGAACTGAACTGAAACAAAACTAAACTAAATGAAGTAAATGGAGCTGAATAATGGCACTATTATCTTCACTAGAGCTGCTTTAGCTCAAATTGAATTTGTTTCATAATTGAAGAATTTTCATTAACAGTGTGATTTTGCTGTTTATTAGGGTGAAGCTGCTTTGAAACAATCTGTATTTTATAAAGCGTCCAGGGCCCAGTTTACACCTGGTATTAAGATGCATTTTGGTCGATCGGATCACAAGTAGACGAGGGACAAATAGAAATCCATCTCTTTTGTCCACTTTCAACCACTTCTTAAAGGGATACTCCACTTTTTTTAGGAAATAGGCTTATTTTACAACTCCCACAGAGTTAAACAGTTGAGTTTCACCGTTTTCGAATCCATTCAGACGATTTTCTGATATTTAGAAGAATATCAGTAACCAGACAGTTTCTGGTCTCATTGACTTCCATAGTAGGAAAAAAAATATACTATGGAAGTCAATGAGACTAGAAACTGTCTGGTTACTGACATTCTTCTAAATATCAGAAAATTGGCTGAATGGATTCAAAAACGGTAAAACTCAACTGTTTAACTCTGGGGGAGTTGAAAAATGAGCCTATTTCCAAAACAAGTGGAGTGTCCCTTTAAAAGTAACTAACTAAACTGAACTAACTAATGTATGTTAACTAAATGTATTATTGTTTTTACTACTTCTGTCCGGATTTCTTCGAGGGGAGGTTTTAAGGCTGGGTAAATGTATGTGTTTTTTTCCGATCTTTCCATCTATTGTACAAACACGATTTACCTATGAACATGCCGGAGATGACAGAAAAACACACGGAGAGCATCAGCTTTCGTTTCCGCTCTGACAGACGCAAGACCTGCCGAACACTGAGTGTGAATTAGAAATCAGGAACATCGTGCTTGGTGCGTTTTTTTTTTGTCTTCAAACCAAACTTAGGTCTTCAGTCGACACATTTTAGTACTCTGGAAGTGGTTGAAAGTGGACAAGCTCAAAGTTTTACACCCCGTTTTCACCTTTATTTATTGTTGTCCACTTGTGATTGGATTTACAAAAATTCTTCTTAAAGGGATACTCCACTTTTTTTTGGAAATAGGCTAATTTTACCACTCCCCCACAGTTAAACAGTTGGGTTTTACCATTTTCAAATCCATTCAGCCTATTTTCTGATATTTAGAAGACTATCAAGCAGACAGTTTCTGGTCTCATTGACTTCCATAGTAGGAAAAAAATATACTATGGAAGTCAATGAGACCAGAAACTGTCTGGTTACTGACATTCTTCTAAATATCAGAAAATTGGTTGAATGGATTCGAAAACGGTAAAACCCAACTGTTTAACTCTGGGGGAGTTGTAAAATGAGCCTATTTCCAAAAAAAGTGAAGTATCCCTTTAATACCGGGTGTGAACAACAAGGGTCTTAAAACTGTCTTCTCGTCCTAAGCAAGCAGTAAACATTTATGAGCATTTCCAGAATGGAAAAAAAGCCCCAACTCATCAGATCTAATTAATAAACAACCACATTTTTAAGAGGATTTAACTATCTTTCTATGTGTAACTCACCACTTTGGATGTTCAGCGCGTGATGTTTGTCCACGCTCCAGCCGCCAAGGTTGGACGCAATAGTCTCGTATCCCTGGAGGACGGCTGTCCGCTTCTCCCAGAGGATCAGATCCGGGCAGGATTCATACTCAAAACCCACGGACACTAGCAGGAGTGAAGAGGAAACATTGCTAAGCTTGAGACTGACAACAGCCTTGAAAAATTCGACACTAACAACTTCATTCCCAGCTCACCGAAAGCCTCAGACAGCCCATACACTTTCTGGCTGTAGACGTCTGCTTTGTCCCAGACAAAGTCGTAGGAGAGGTTGGGCGCAGCTGAGAACCACTTCCTGAAGAGCCTTCCCTCGACGGCCACCATGAGGTGCACCTTCATCAGGCTGAACGGGATGGTGGAGTGGGTGAGGGTGATCCTC
This sequence comes from Cyprinella venusta, assembly GCA_038021265.1. Taxonomy (NCBI): domain Eukaryota; kingdom Metazoa; phylum Chordata; class Actinopteri; order Cypriniformes; family Leuciscidae; genus Cyprinella; species Cyprinella venusta. The sequence continues at coordinate 4,739,665 of CM075881.1, read as the reverse complement.
AGGAGGGACTTGTAGCCCGTCGTCCGGCTGCTCAGGTAGCCCAAACGCACGTCTGTACCTGGGATCCTCACCTCCTCTTGGAGTGTCTGGGGAGAAGGTGAAAATGTTGATGTTAGTTGCAACAAAACAGAGCCAACAGTAACAAATCTTCTAATTTCGTGGGAGAGGCACCCTGCTGAGAAGGGTTTGCATTATTTAACATCTCCGGTATCTACGCAAATGAGAACGAATGCATTTCTTCGCAGGAGACATTTTATTATACAGTGCAAAAAACAAAACAAAAAAAAAACTAGTAATAATATTGCGTGAATCTGTCATATTTTACCCTTAAAAAAGAAGAAAAAAAGATATTGTATTAAAAAAAAAACTATATTAACCCTTGTGCATTGTTCAAATTCTCTACCCTTTCGTTATGTTCATGGCTGAACAGCCACTACTTGAAACTGCCGTAAAAATGTATCAGATAAATATTTTTTTCATTTTTTTTTGCATAAATCTATTAAATCAACCTCAGTCCTTTTTTTAATTCAGGATTTTAACTCTTTAATTGCCAAATTCATAAATGATATCACTGATTTGCGGAAAAAACAAACACAAAATGACTTGTTAATAAGTTAGCATGAAATAATATATATATATATATATATATATATATATATATATATATATATTTTGCATAAATCTATTAATCAACCTCAGTCCTGATCAAAACTACATTTTTTTTTTTAATTCAGGATTTTAACTCTTCAATTGCCAAATTCATAAATGATGTCACTGATTTGGGTGAAAACACACAAATTACTTGTTTATAAGTTAGCGTGAAATAAAAAAAAAATAAATGCATTTTATTGGTCTATTTGTAAGTGATTAATTCATGCATGTATATATATATATATATATATATATATATATATATATATATATTGTTTAATTTATATTTTCAATATAAAATATGATTACCTTTTATCACAGTCTTGGACATGTCAAAGATTAGAAACAACATTAGTTTTGGTGCATTGTTAGTTTTTGTGCAGCATCAAATTTGAACTTTTTCTCCCTCATTTACTGTTCGTGGCTTTTTTTGCCCCATTGACTTCCACAGGGTTGTGGATTTGCCCAGAGTGTACTGTTGTGTACTGTAGTTTTGTAATAATAAAATTTTCTACGTTTACATTTATTCAATTAGCTGACACTTTTATACAATTGCTATATGTCAGAGGTTGCACGCCTCTGGAGCAACTAGGGGTTAAATGCCTTTCTCAGGGACACATTGGTGTCTCACAGTGGGTTCTCACACCGAAGGCATGTGTCTTATCCACTGTGCCATCACCACCCCCAATTTTCTAAATTTCTTTTTTTTCCTCCTTTTGAATTTGGGGTTAAACATGACCCAGGAACCCTTGAACTACTCTGAGAGAACCAATTACTCAGTGTAACGCAATGCATACATCTAGGACACACGGGCATCATCAACAACACCTTTGTTTCCTCATAGGAAGTCCGTTTGGAGACTCAGTGGCTCAGAGGTTTCTCATTGCTCACACACACACAGAGCTCTCATTAACTCTCAGCGTATCGCTCCTTTATCACAGTCAGGCACAGAGCCGACCAATAAACACAGCCGATCGGTACAGCGTCAATAAACACTGATAAGAAAAGCTCCACCATAGACGTTTCTGTTTGTAAACCTGTGATAACTCTGTGTGTGGGGGTGTGGAGATGCAAATGTACAGTACTTGTGTGTGAGAATAACCCAACTCAAGATTTGGGATGGGACAGATTTGTGCCGATATTAATAGCCCAGACAGCAGAATGCATGTGAGGCCGACTCATTTATCTTGCTAACCAAAGACGACGACAAAATAATTAGGAAAGTGGCACACAGGTATCAAAACACACACACACACACACATAAAAAATGGACCCGCACACACAAAACCTGTCAGTCAAGACCAAAACACAGATTTTTAAATTTTTTTTCCATAACCGACTGCAAAGCTCCTCCTGGACTCAGACTCAAAAAGCTTCCATGCTGCTTTCGTCTAAATGTAATTATCGTTCTTCAGAAAATGTCTGGAGTGGTAAATTGGACTGTGTATCTCTGCCCAATTACACACAGGAGATAAAATCACAGGACTGTCACCTGAGACAGAGCCTCCTCCATTCCCTTCTGATGTACATTTCCCAATACCTGCCCCTGCTGTCTATCAGAACATCATTAACAACCAGCACTAGTCTGGAATCAATCCAGGCAAATTACAGAGTTTTTTTTTATCTGTCTGAGACATCATTACACTTTTGAACTGTCTGCAAGTGTCAGAATAAATCTGTTAAAAAACATCAGACATTCAAAGTTTAAAATGAACACTATTTCACAAAACAGGCTTTTTAAATACAACACAAAATGGTATTCACGATGCATCTCAGTCGTGATAAAACTAAAGCAGCACAGATCTTTTCTTCCATTAGAGTAAAATGGATTATCCACAAAAAAAACTAAAGACAGTGGGGCGGAGATTGAATGTGAGCTTGAGTGGTCAATAGTGAGTCAATACAGTGATGACGTCAGAACCCGATGGGTTAATTTGCCGTTGGTTCCTTCGAGATTTTCCTGTGAGGTTTTATAATGGTTTTTTGATTTATGTGTAATATAAAGCCAGTGGTAAACATAACTTACATAACATACTTTGACATTTTGATTTTCAATGTAAAAGAAAGGGGCGGAGTTAAAGCGGAATAAATGATTGGAGAAGTCCAGCATTCGTCTTTAGAGAGAAGTCTGGAAGATTGAGCCAAGACATTTTTTACTAAGAATAACAAGGTCAAAACTATATATATATATATATATATATATATAAATAATACATGAATGTATTAATCATGTATATAATACATGAATATATATATATATATATATATATATATAAAAAATACATGAATGAATCACTTACAAATAGACCAATAAAATGCATTTAAAAAGATGATATTCACCAATGATCGCACGCATGTACTCGACAATCGACTACTTTGGGCTTCGACTGAAAACAGGAAGCAAATAGAGGTATGTGAGCTGGCTGAATTAACATTATTTTTATTCATATCTTTCACATCTACTGCAGTCAGATTGACCATGGTCACTCTTAATAACACCACTCACATGGCTGTCAAATGACTCGTAATGACAAATCAAGGATGTTAAGAGGCTAAAAGCAGGGTTAGAACTTGCCCGATCAAAGTCAACAGGGTGCGAATTTTAAAAAGAGAATAACACGGTGTAGGGACACGGATTTTTGTCGTTGTGGTCTGTACTGACAGTACTCCAAATATACAAAAAAAAAATAGCTAAATGTTAAAATTGACCAGAGTTCTCCTTTAATAACTGGGATTTGATTGATTAAACTTAAAATTACAATATTCATAATATTTTGCTGCCCCGCCCACATAGTTTTGGTTACATTAATAGATAAATAGTAGCTAGTAGTGAGCTGTTTTCATCACCTGAATCTCTGGAACGACGATGCCCCTCTCTTTGCAGGTCCCGGCGAACGCCGTCAGCGGGGCAGGCAGGACGACAGGCATGGGACGGGTGAAGCTGCTCAGGTCGCAGCTTGGGATGTCATTGACTTCGTGTCGCATTACAATGGTGTCCATGACGAAGAAACGTCCCCATGGCAGCCACAAGGTGTGCTCCTGAGTGATGAACGGAGCGCGCTCAAACCTCAACGCCACGGCCACGCCCCCGTTACTCACCAGGTCGAAGCTGAAACGGAGAGGACATGTTCGGTTAAGTCACATTTAAGTCATATATATATGTATATATATTTTTTAATGTCAGTTTCTCAACTACCCCTTGAGAGTATTTACATTTGGTAGATCGTTTTATCCGAAAAAATCGTACACTTCATCAAAAAAGTACGCTTTAAGCTTGATGATGACTATTAGCCTAGTGACAGGTAGAATTAATTCACACGTTATCACTCTCTCACTAACGTATTCATATGCATATCACCTAGCATGATATCTGAACATGATATCTTATATCTGGATCTGATTTAGAACGAGCAGAAATCTAAATATAACGACCCAAAGACAAAATAACGGGTAAAAACAAGCAGTGACACTATGTAGGAGCAATAGCCTTGTGGGCAGCACTGTGTCATTAGCCATAGCTGTGCACAAGGCAACCCGCGTTATGAGTCTTAGCTCGAGGTTCAGGCTCATTTGCTCATTAATGACATCATCAGCGACTAGTCGATGACTTCAATCACATAAACGTTGTTCAACTTCAACCCCTATAGGAAAGCACACAACAGAAGTGCTCTTCCACAAACACATGTATTAAAAAGTGATAAAAAAGCTACAATATTGCTTATAAATAAAAGCTAATGAAATGTTAAATGTTTATTAACCCTCTGGGGACTAAGCCCTTTTTGGTCCGTTTTCTCTATTTTTATATTAAAAATAGATGCTTATAAACTATATGTAATGTGGATGGAGCACTATGTGTTTGGTGTCTATGGATTCAGAAGACCCTAAGCTAACATAAGCATGCATGTAATGTGTTTTTAAAAGATGTATGAGTGAAAAATGTACAATATACTAGAGAATTTCAAAAATGGAAATTCGATTTTTGTCATTTATTTCTGAAAATCACACATGCTGTTTGTGCTCTTTTACCAAATTTGTGTTTGTTTGCTTTAATAGCATCTTTTTGTGAATTGCATTAAAGCCAATTAGTGTTTGAACCCAGCCTTATACAAGAAAAAGCCCACTCTATCATTGTTGAAGCTCTCTAATAAGGCGTCTTGTTATCTTAACATAAATGTTAATCGTTTACAAGTTGCCCCACTATCCTCATCGAATCGTAATTCTCTATTATTACTTATCTCTTGAATAAAACCATTTATAAACGCATCAGAATTTAATAGAGTGGATCTGAATCATTAAGTACAGTTCTTTGCTTTAGCACGCCAACCACTGCCTTAAAAAATGGCGTTTTGATTTCCCATTCAATAAAATTACAATGCAATTTCATTCTCTCACAATACCATTTACTACCATTTTAATCAACATAATTCGCCGTTTCTCCGCACTGCCATTAAAACCAGACTTATTAAAGGTTGTAATTCATTATGTTTCTCCAAATGACAGGATTCAATTGAAAAGGACTCGGCTTCAGTTAGCGGGGACGGTTTTTATCTGGCAGCTACACAATGTGACTGGAATACAATGAACTATTGGCTCGGCCTAATACACTGTGCTTTTGAATCTGTATTAATAAAAATCAGCATGAATGAGTGGTGTCGTTATTCTCTTTTGAGGAATGAACTGGCAAGACTCCTTGCCGCTGCAGTATCCGTGCGCGTCTTTTGTTGTGTGGTGGAACGGTGCGCTTTGATAAAGGAGGTGAGAGGGGAAATGACATTTAAGGGAAGGGTAAAGTATTATTGATCTGAGCTGTCTGCGCTAACATAACTTTACAACAATGCTACAATGGCAGCACGCGCTCTGCATATAGAGTCGCTCTGATCAGAGAGCTCTGTTGTTGACACCGCTAAACAGATACGAAGCGGGACGCTATAAGCTTGTTGGCTAGCGTGTATGCGGCTTGCTAGGTGACTGATTGTGTTCAAATCCCGAATGCTACTCTGATCTTCTCTTTTGTGTAGAGTCATGAGGAGAGACACACCTTTACAACACGCTCTGGTAGACATGAAAGCACAAATGCACTTTACTGCCAAAAACGCCTACAACGCAAACAGCCGATTAGCGATACGTGATATGTGGACGCGTAGAACGCTCTGTACACGGCGCCTTTGTTCTCGAGGTTGGCATAGATGCGGTGTGCATCTGTAGTCACACCTCAAGCTGCTTGAACATTAATTCAACTACATATCCCAACGGGCCATTCACAGAGCTTTCATTGGCACGGCTGATAAACAAAGGTCTGCTTTGCCCTTGTTGTCGTGCCCTTGCTAAAATGTGAGCATTTGTCTGTGCGCTGTGGGAGTTTGAACTGAGCGTGTTTGTTGGGAAGTGTCTGTGTGAGAGAGAGAGAGAGAGAGAGAGAGAGAGAGAGTGTGTGTGTTTTTATGCAGCCGTAGAGCTGACGCTAATCTGCAGTAAAAGCTAGCCAGCTAGTCACGTGCTGAGAGACGCGCTCACACATATATAACCATGACACGGGGACACAGCCCTAAAGGCTGCCATGCCAATCGATGAGCGATTCACAGGCCTGTTATCAATCACACGAGCACCTCAGGCATGGGTGACACACTTTATTAGTGCATTCAGGCTTTCACTGCACACTTTGAGGCGACGCAGTGTTAACCCAAAGGGGTTTGTCAGATCGATGGGTTAGACCCCAAAAAGGTCAAAGATGCACACTTTTAGTCCTCTGAACTGAAGGCTATGTTCACACAGCAGCAGAATGTAGTCCTGGGTGCTAAATAAAATTACATTTCACACACAAATTTGTTAGCGACAACTGTGTTAGCGGAATAAACACTGACAAGAAATACCCTTATGAAAATAAACCATGGTTTTACTAATAAAAAAATAAAAACCTTGGTTAGTATAGTTAAACCATGCTAATCATAATTAATCATAGTCTAACCATGGTATTTGCAGTAAAACTATTAGTTATTCAAATGGTAATCAATCAACCAAAAAAATATAACATATATATTTACATATACATATAAAATATGACAAAAAACCACATTATAACCAAAGTCATACATTTTAAGCTCTAAATGTATTCTGTTAGCTTAAATGCTAACCAGTTAACCTAGTACCTTTGCATACCACTAGCTGATTAGTCCGACAGCTTAGCATTAGCATATTAGCTTAGCATACTATTGACAATTAACTACAGTAGTTGACCTGTTCGCTAGGGTGACCAACTGTCCTGTTTTCCCAGAACATGTCCTGTTTTCATATAACAATATAACCATTTTCTATCCATACAGAGGAGGAATGGCCTACTTTAAATGTATTGATATTAATAAGGTATCTTTGAGTAAACTTCGAGTATCATTTGAGTAGGCCCATCTGTTTGCCAGGCCGAGTGTCCTGGTTTTTGGTAATCAAAATATGGTCACCCTACTGTTCGCTCTTCGATTCTAATATAAATGTGTACTATTTATAATTTGTACAGTAGCTACCAATAAACCAGCTAACAAGGAATGTTCTCAGAATTTGATAGGTAATATTTTACAATAATATTTCACTAGTTAAGGTTAATCTATGTTAACATGAATAAAAATACAACTGTTCATTGTTCAGGTTGATAAATAATGTAAGCATACAAGCTTTGATTTAAATCCCGTATTAGTTAATGTAGAGATTAACATTAACAGACTAATATATGGTTTAGAAATATTATTCATTGTTAGTTCATGTTAACTGATGTGGTTTACTAATGTTAGCAAATGTTTCATCAAATTTTGTGTAGGTACAACAGGGAAAAAAATGGCTTTTTATGGGACAACATATTGAGTATCGTAGTATAACAATATTTTTTTGATATAATTATTATCCACAGCCCCACCCACAGACATGAGCATGCTCCCCGAGAAAATGTTGATTTCTCTGACCTACAAAAGTGCAATTTAAGACTTTTGAAGGTCCAAAAAATGGATAATAATAGCTTTAAAACCATGTTAGTGAGATTAGATTATTTTGTCAATACCTTCTCTCTCCTCCTCTACATCTCTCTTTTTCTCCTTATCCAGGCCTATTTCTTCCCCTCCCAAAGCTGAACTTTGACTGATAGTCTTTTTATTTTCGTCTGTGTCAGTGAAGAAAATAAACATAAAATTAACTGTTTTATGAATAATTTTCTTAAACAAGTTCATTTACTCGGCTACCAGGTCAGTATTGCCAATAGGAACGCGTCAAAGCATTCTCAGGTATAAATATACAGTATTAATGTACGTAGCTAATACTGAATGAATATTTCATGTCGATATACAGTGGTTGCATAATGTTAGAACTAATCCTGCTATAGATATCTTCGTAAAACCCTATTTCTATAGGGAAATATGGGTAAACAATTCTATTGAACTTGAAATATTGAACCTAAAAACTAACTTTACCGTGCTCAACCACCGTGAGTCATTTCACGCATTTGTAATCGCTCGTGTTCGGTGGGGAGGAAGGAAGGTTGATCAGCTCGGGACCAGCAAGATTCATCGAGATTAATGAATCTATGTATTATCTATCTGATGTGCCGAAACACAGCTGCACACATTGGACCTCACCTCGCGCTACACCGTTGTCACTTCCACTACATAATAATCACGTGACATCTTTTAAGTCTATCTCCGATTGCTCAGAGGTTCTTGATGACGTGACACAGCATTCAGCTCTTTCCTTCGGGGGAACAGGGTTGCGTAAGTGACTCAATGCATCAAGTCAGATGTATAATGGATGGCTTTTAGGATTTCCAGAGTCTGACTTCAGGCTGAATTTTGTATTACATGAATATTCAGTGCATGTTACTTGGTCAATCCGACTCTAGCGGTTGGTAGAGCAGCGGAGGGAACTCTTTGGAAGTGAAGAAAGAAGTAATTTAAAAAGCAAAGGCACCCGGATAGCGCAAAACACAATCAAACGAAATCATTTAAGACAGCTTTCCCATTTTAAAGCAAGCAAACAGGTGCATTGGTGATTTCATGCCATACTGAGTCTGTTCTTGCAGGGCTTGATGGGCTGTTGTGGGAGGGAGACCATGTGTTTACGAGCAAAGAGAGGGGAAAAATAGAGAGAGTCAGGGAGATGGAAGTTTTTTTTGTTTTTTTAATGGGTACAAAAAGCACCATCCAAGTAAACAGGCCAAATGCGGAATGGTGTGGTGGGGATAAAACCTCCAGCACATTATACGACATTCTGCCATACAGAAAGCAGTTAGAGTGCACAGATGTGGGCAAAATGTGCATAATGAATCCAATTCGAATAAATACGTCATTTTAATTGCTACCATTTCATCATATGTTGTAACTTACCTGCCATCCTGTCTGGTGATGGTATAGCCATTGGCTGGTTTGTTAATGAAGCTGATGTTTACACCGACCAGAGGAGTCCCATCTGAAGTCACCACTTGTCCCCGGATAACACAGGCATGACTGTGGGGTTTAAAGAAAAAGGAAAATCATAAGTGTGTCACAATGTAGAAAAGCATCAGATGCTATTTGTAAACACATATAATATAAATAAATGAATCCAACAGCTCTGTGGAAACCTCAGCGGGATTCTCTGTCAGAGATGCAATAGATTACATCCAAAAAATGGGATAGTGTTTGTGTCATTCCTGCTGTTTGAGAGAACAATGGTAGGAGTGCTTTCAGTCACAGCAGATATCCGGGCTTAAAACTGCCTCTCTCTGATGTTATCTGTCTGCCTCAGGAGCTCCGACTTACTGATCGATATGAAAAAGTCAAACACAGTTTCTTAAAATCCTAAACAAGTGCAAAACAACTCCCCGCTAGACACGACTTATGACTCACGCTGTTAGAGACTTTTAAGGCGTGACAAAAGAATGCCAAAAAAACAAACAAAATATATATAACACAAAATAAAAGAGCTCTACATTTTTGAAGTCCATTCATATATAAGATAACTGAATAATTAATTTTATTGATACATGCAAACAGGGTTCGACATTAACTTTTTTTGCTCACCAGCATATGTGGTTACTAGCCATTTAGCATTTTACTGGCCACAAATTTGACCAATATTATAGGGGAGAAATTGAAATATTGATATTTTTAATGTTATCTCATATTTTGACAGCAAATTTATTAAATTGGGTCCATTATACTGTTAGACATGCGTTTTCTTTCTCAACTGTTTAGATTCACTTAAAACATAACTGACTGTTTACGGCGTGAATACTTGCCAAGGCCGACATTTTGACTTGACAATTGACAATGGACTTTTCATACATTATCTAACTATACACAAAAAAAGGAAAAAAAAACTGGGCTTGATTTGGTTGTTCTGAAGGTATGTAAAAAATGTTTACACTTTTGGTCTTCGGGGTCAATAAGACCCCACATTGAAAAGAATGGGAAACGAGAGAAAAACAAAAACAAAAATAAATGAATAAATAAATACGGCATAAATCTGAAAATTTTTACACAGAAATGAAGGTCTAGTACTAGAGCATAAAATCAATGTATGCAAAAAAAATAATATTTCATATGCAAGTTAATGGTGTAGTTGAGGAATTGTGTGGTATATGGATACACAAGTACTTAATATCTCCAAAAACACAGCATTAATGGATAGATGAGAAGTAAACAAAAAATATATATTGTTTGTATGATTAAAAATGTATAGTTTTTGTTCAATTACTTAATCAATTGTTGGGGTCCTGTAGACCCCATTTTTGTGCGTTTCTCACTGTCGGAGTGATCTTGAAAGAGCGAGAACGCGCAGCTGGTATCGTGTATCAGTTCTGCGGGAAATGAGTTTTGGAAGGATTTCAGATATTTTAGTATCGAAATGTATTGAAAAATCAATATTTTTGACACTACATTGCACTTTTTTAAAAAGACCGCAATTGAAAAATGTCGATATTATATACAAGATTCAACCCGACATAGTGGCCAGTTGGAGTGACTATGTTACACGCCACTGCTGAAATCAGTCAATAAATTTGATTAAATAATTGTTGAAATTAGGATAGAAATTTCAACACTATCTCACGCCCAATTCCTACGAATACGACGAATGAGTAAAAAAGGTTTAATTCATACTAATTTGTACGACCTCACTCGTACGAATTTGTACGATTTGTCTAAACCCACGTGACGGTTAGGTTTAGGGGCGGGGTAAGGGGTAGGTCATTCGTACGAATTCATACGAATTAGCCAATTCGTAAAATATGTACGATTTAGCAAAATCGTACTAATTCGTACGAGTGAGGTCGTATGAATTGTTACGAATTAGTCACTTTTTAATCATTCGTCGAATTCGTACGACTTGGTCGTGAGATCGGGTTAGAAATTTCGATTAAAATATGATATTGATGTATTTTAACATCTAAAAAAGTACATACAAAAGCTAGCTTGAAGAAAAAAAAAAAAGAACTTGAGAAAATAAATTACACATTGGGGCTGTTTCCACAAAAGTATTAGCCATTAAACAAGTGCCAGGTAGCGGAACAATTAACATGGCGTGTAAGAGGCTGGCCCCTTCCTGTCCTTACTGCAGGCAAGATCACAAACCCAACAATATCCCTGTCCCACGGAGGCTAACTTTATGCTAATTTAAGCAGCCTCTCACCTTCAGCAGTCCTTGGCTCAGCTCTGCGTCCCTGTAAACAAAGCTAGCAGAGATAGCGCACAAGTGCACAGCCCCGCCGCAATGTCTATTATCAGACTGCGAGCAAACTCACGCCGAATAGAAAAGAGAGTGGGAGTGACAAAGAAAGATCACTAAATAAAAGAGAAAGAGAGATATGTGTAAAGCTTTTGTCTATCTACAACATTGCTCAAGGTGACAGTTTGATTTAGCGTATTCTCATTCAGAAGGGGCATCGACGCAAGTTTCCAGTGGAACTGTCGGCTCTGAGCCACGGCGAAATATGCTGAGCTGATTCAACAAACTCCAAATAATTGAAATATTGACATTAAACAGATCCGAAGAAGATAAAGGAGAAAGGAGGAACAGTGAAGAGGTCTAGACAAGAAGTATGAAGTTCCTTTATTCAGCTCATCTCAAGCAAGACTGGAACGGCAAGTAGTAAACAACAGACACATCACCTTCTGTAGACCATCAGCACTGCGTTGACAACTGTGTAATTTTAGAGTATAGAAGCAAATTGTAGGCCACGTCTGCCTTGATATTAGAAAAGACGTCGTAAATAACAATGAAAGAAAGCACGCTAAACTCTCCCGAGAGGCAGCGTCTGGGAACACTATGAACCTTGCTGTAAAGGCTAAAACAGCTAATGGACTAAATTAGCGTTTGCAATTCACTTTGTGTTCAAGCTAAATTATTAAATAATACTTCCAGAAAGCTTCTTTACCCCTGTAATGCTAACTATTTTATTTGCATGTGTAAAACTAGCCACTATGGTCACTGTCAGCACATTCGGCATCACTGGTACTACATTAATTGCTGTCAATCCACCTAGAGCCTTTCTTCCTGTAAACAACCATGGAATAAGGCCTCGGCGAGCACCGCTAATTACTTGAAAAACTTCATAAGAGGGCCTAAATATAAATATGCACCCTCTCTTAAATTACTTCTGTTCAATTTCTCAGAAACTGCAACATGTTCTAAATGGAGAGAAATAATGGGCCATCAGGCCAGCTCCTCCACACAGTGGTAAAAGGGGCTAAGTACTCTCGGATGCAGCAAGAAAACAACTTGACCCAAGTGCGCATCTCCTGCCTTGCACATTTATTCGGTAACACTTTAGAATACGGTTCCTTCGTTAATGAATAACTTCACAAGAACCAATGAGTAATACAATATTAACAAAGTAACTATTATTAACTAACAAGAAACTCTGATTAATGAACTAGTAAGTAATAGCACACAGACGAAAGTGGTAGATCACTATTAACTAGGGCTGTCAAAACGATTAATCGCGATTAATCACATCCAAAATAAAAGTTTGTGTTTACATAATATGTGTGGGTGCACTGTGTATAATTATTTTGTATATATATAAAAAACACACATGCATGTATATTTTAGAAAAAAATATTATTTATATATAAAATATTTATATGTATAATATACATTATATATAAATCTATATACAGAATTTACATGAAAATATTTCTTAAATATATACAAGCATGTGTGTGTATTTATATATATAATTATACACAGTGCACCCACATACCGTATATTATGTAAACACAAACTTTTATTTTGGATGCGATTAATCGCGATTAATCGTTTTGACAGCCCTACTATTAACCAATCAATAACTTCTATTTTTTAATACTTCCCAGAGAACTACTGAAAAAGTTTATTAATAATCTAGTAACTACTATTAACAAAAATAAACTCTAATAAACGAATTAGTAAGTAATAGCTCACAGATGAAAGTGTTACTAGATACTTCTGTGGGAATTACTAATTATTTGGATTCGTAATATAAAGTGAAGATCATTGGAACTAGCTAGTAATTACTCAAGTGTTACTAAAGACTTTTTCTAAAAGTATACTAAAGTTCACCAAAAATCTCAAACGTTTGCACAAATCATGACTAGATCATGTAGTAACACTTGAGTCATTAATAGTTTGTTCCAATGATCTTCACTTTATAATACGAATCCAAATAATTAGTAATTCCCACAGAAGTATCTAGTAACACTTTCATCTGTGAGCTATTACTTACTAATTCGTTAATAAGAGTTTCTGGTAACGCTTCCTTTTAAAGTCCAGTTACCCATGTAAATACTATGTAGTTATTTTAGTAACTACAATTACTGGATAATAACTAGTACTAACCCTGAACCTACCCCTGTTCCATGTACTTACCTTATATTAGCCAGTACTTTCTAGGTAAATACACTGTAAGTACACTGTACAGTAAGTACTGTACTGTAAAAGGAACCAAGTTTATTTTAGTTAATAGTAGTTACTAGATTGTTAATAAACTTTTTCAGTAGTTCTCTGGGAAGTATTAAAAAAATAGTAGTTATTGATTACTTAATAGTGAACTACCACTTTCGTCTGTGCGCTATTACTTACTAGTTCGTTAATCAGAGTTTCGTGTTAGTTAGTAATAGTTACTAGATTGTTAATATTGTGTTACTCATTAGTTCTTGTGTAGTTATTCATTAACGAAGGAACCGTATTCTAAAGTGTTACCATTTATTCTTTTGAAGGATCCAGAGTGCTTTAAAACTATTGGAAGAACATTGGGAGAGTTTCAGAAAGGTGATCCGTGTAAAACAGGGATGATCGGAGACTTTGATCCTTCCCATCCTTGTTGCTTTCTTGTGGTCAGACATGTCAGAAGTCCATTTTGACATGTCTCCAAGCATGCAGAGGTGGTTGTGAAATCAATAAAAAGGCCTGATCAGGTGATGGCAAGGGGCTCTTTCAGACCGACTGTGGCTGTGTCTAAAAGGTCCATCTGGGCTGCTGTCAGCCTCTCTCATATCTGTCAGTAAGCAGAGGAACGAAGAGGTGATAAATAATAAATCAGCCCTGATATTTTTAGGTGAATCGAGGTCTGCGATCTTGCGGCTGGTGACCGACTTCTAAAGCTTTCATTTATTTATGCCTCTTTTTTTTCTTCTTGGGAGATGACGGTGACGAAGGGTAGGCCGAGACCCTCGTCTTGAAATAATGAAGACGGTATCGGGAGACCCCCAACCGAGCGTTGCAAAAATGTCACCTTGGGAAAATGTCACACAGTATTACAAGAGGATTTCATGAATACTGTCTGACATGTCGAAATCAAACAAAGTCCAATGTTTCATCTTTGCATGAGGTTATGCGCATTGGACACTCTGACTGACACAAGTTGATTGAGGGCAGCGTGATTTATGCAATAGAAGAACGTCTGGCAGATAGGACCGAGGAAATGAGTGCATGAAGGAGAGCACTGGACAGCTTTGAAGTGATCAGAGTCTCATTAGGATAGCAGAGATTAAACAAAGGGAGCTCGAACTTGCCAGAGGCTCAGTCATTCACGCAAAGCAAAAGGCCATTCGGTCCAGAGTCGGAGCTGAACTGTGGGAAATGGCCATTTAAGAGATGCAAAAACAACACCCGGCTCACTAGAGCCCAGGAAAGGACCGCTCACTGATCCACTCGAGTTTACAAAGAAGCGAGATGAGGCCTAAAAACAGAAGGCTGTGAATTGAAGACCTCTTTGGCACATTACAGAGACAAGAATCAAAACGTCAACGCACCCTGGGCGACACCATTAGAGACGTTCTCCGTGGAGAGCTCAAAAAGATGCTCATTTGCTTGTTACGTTTTCGTTTTTGTCTTTGAAATGTCAGCTCCGCTTTCATGAAAGGAAATGCGGGGAGACTCTAGGACATTTCAAAGGAGCACAACTTTTTTCCCCAAGTCTCTTGTAACATCTTGCGTGCTCATTTCAATTGAGAACAGAGAGAAAGAGAGGAACGAGACCAGCGCGTGTGTGGGATGCAAATGCAAAAGTGGCGTTCACTCTAGGTATTGTTTACAGATAAAAAGGGAACGCCACAAAATGGAGGCAAAAAGATGAGAAGTCACATGGGACCACACAGTGACAGCACTGTTGAAACATCTTTGGGCACCTTGGGACGAGCCCCATGCCCTGTTTGTTTACAGGAACAAGCGCAGTAGATGGATTGACAGCATCTGCTTATAGTTACTGATTGATCTAAATATTACCACTACAGTGGATTGAGATTTGGGAGAAGTATGGAAAAGAGAACTTTAACTGCAAGAAACTGTGAAAAATTGTGAACGTAAGTTCTTGAACACTTACATGCCATCGAAGGGGTTGGTGCCAGGGACGACGTGGGTGCTGTCCCGGCCCACCAGGAAGCGGACACGCTGGTAGAAGGACTGCAAGGTGCTTAGACTGGAAGAGATCTGGGTTTCTTGGATGATGTCCAGTGGATCAGGAGAGCCCATACACAGAGCGGTGGCATGACATGATGCCTGCAAACAGCAGTCTGGGTCCATGCAGTCCATCAACCCATCTGATGGAGAGAAGACAGGGTGGAGAGGTTTTAACCTTCAATACTGGTAATGTAATGTCAGAAACCAGATTCAATGCACAAAATAATCTTTATTTGCTTGTAAACTGCCTTCACTTAAAATGGTGGCTGGTTTTACTCTTTTTTCAGCAGGACTAAGCTTGTTTAGGTGGTTGATCTGATAGTCAACCATCTTGTGAACTCGGTTTCCTATGGTGAAACATCTTCGTCAAGTTGGTCAGATGTGGTAGACCCCCTTGTTCAAGGTGCCATGCTTACAGATTCACTCACAGTAGGGTTAGTTAAGGCTAATCAGACCCAAATCAAACCAAGGCACCTTCCTCCAGTGGCTACCAATGAATGTTACAGAAACCAGCTAAATCAGGTATGACCTGGTTACCAGAAATGTATGCTTACTTTGTCCAAGCTAACGTCATTTCCCCTAGGTTGATATGTTTAAAGGAGAGGAAAAAGATTTCATCATCCCAAGACGAACTCGGGCAATCCGTTAGCAGGATCTCAAAAAGTTCTAAGAAATAACTGCCTATGTTGGATGGCTTTCGATGCCCTACAGCTGCGTTACAGCAGTAAGTTAGAACTAGTCTTGCTTCTTATTTCCTTCATGTTTTTTCTTCTTTCCAACAGTTTTCCCACCTCTACAGGCAACCCAGCCTCTCCCTCCTGTAATTCAGCTGAAATAATTCAGGACTTCAGGCCACGCTGAGAGGAGCCCTTTAATGTGCTGAAGTGGGTCATCCCTTATTCTGTAATATCTCTCTCTCTCTCTTCCTCTATCTCTCGACTTTGTGGAACCTCTTTGACCAGATGGGCAAGATTATAAAAATATCACCTCTCCTGGTGGAAGCATCACTGCTTGTTTCAGACGTCAATCGAACTGCCAATCGACTGCTTTACTACTAGCATATGTGTTGTTAGCACTTTCTGACTGATATTCTATGGCTTATCGTCATTTTAGTTTTGTGTATGTATTTTTGTTATCTTCTACTGGGCTGGATACCCACACAATCTGTTTTTCCTGTCAGGATTGTAACAAAAACACCACCAGGCATGTAGCTACATCAAATGATAGTCATGCTAAAAAGTAGAGTATGGCAACTATAGCAGAACCATGTGTAATCTCTCAGAAGATTGTGTACCGTTGATTTAGAGGCTTGGCAGGAGGCTAGTCCTAAGCTGATGCTTGTTGGGAAATGGAGGTTAGATAATGTGGACTTGGTATGTCGATCTGTTAGCTTGGGGAACTTGAAGCCTATGAACTCACTCTTCGATAAAAGCTTCATGCATCCCCAGGAAAGGTCTGGTAAGAGCTACATTCTTTTAGCTCAATAAAGGTGCTCAAGATCTTAATGTTTTTAGTGACATACTGATAACAGTACATGTGTAACCGGTCCTACTCGACCCTTACCGAGCGGATTTGAATTGGGGTCTTCAGCGTGGGAGGCGGGCGCTTTAACAATGACTCTAAAGACCATAACCTTCAGCGTCAGTCGCTAGCACACCTCTTGAGGCCAGGGGAGTGAGGCTACATGCATAGCTCTTACTGGCCTACGCTACACTCTCCCCCCCTAAACCTCACTCCCATCCGAGTCAATGGCACCAAATGTAACCGGTCCTACTTGACCTACTCCGAGCGGAATTCGAACTGGCATCTTCGGCGTGGGAGGGAGGCCGTTAAAGGGATACTCCACTTTTTTTGGAAATAGGCTCATTTTACCTCTCCCCCAGAGTTAAACAATTGGGTTTTACCGTTTTCGAATGTATTCAGCCGATTTTCTGATATTTGGAAGAATATCAGTTACCAGACAGTTTCTGGTCTCATTGACTTCCATAGTATATTTTTTTCCTACTATGGAAGTCAATGAGACCACAAACTGTCTGGTTATTGATATTCTTCTAATGGATTTGAAAACGGCAAAACTCAACAGTTTAACTCCGGGGGAGTGGTAAAATGAGCCTATTTTCAAAAAAAGGGGAGTATCCCTTTAAAAAGACCACAGCTTCTAGCGTCGGTCGCTAGCGTGCCTCTTGAGACTAGGGGAGTGATGTTTACATGCACAGTTCTTACTGGCCTAAGTTACACAGGCATAATAAACAACTACAGTGGGGGAAGGGAAGGAAGGGAAGAGTAAATCTTCATAATGAATGTCAAGGCAGACATGTTGTTTATGTTGTACCTCCGTCATTGTCCTTGCTGTCACTGCAGGCTGTCTCCATTGATGTGTCGCAGCCTGCTCCCCGCCAGCCCAGCTGACAAACGCAGTACCAGCCATTATTTCCCAGTGTGCATCTGCCGTTACCATTGCACAGACCAGGACAGCCCTCTGTGCACACAAAAGCAAAGCAGACACATTAGAAAGGGCAATTCAAATATTGCACAACAACAGACAAACCCCTGCAAAGCCTAGTTACTCTATCCAAGATGGAAAAGTTTAAACGAAGGGCTGTGGGTCAAAAGAGTGCTTCAGTAATAACAGTGATAACTTCAGGTGATTAACTGATACACCGTTTTAAGCCCTTATATCCTATAGAGGCAGACTCATACTGCAGAGCTCAGCCAGATCAATACAATCTCATTAGTGTTGTACAATAGATGCAGAACTCAGCTTTAAAGAGAAAGAAAGAGGAAAAGAGAGAGAAGCAAGATAATGAGACAACATAGGTAGAAGCAGAATCTAACCCAGAAAAAAAAACATTAGCAATATGTATAATCACTGTATTTCTTGGGAAATAACACTAACGACCTTAGCTTTTAAATAGTAGACTAATCGTAAATTTGAGAACCATAATCTCCAGGTAAAAAACAGAACCATATTCTAGTTTTATACCTATATTGTAGAATGTCATGACACATTTGAAAATAGGATTTCACAGGGCTGCGCTTGAACAGGGAGGTTAATGCTGACAGGATGTTGATGGAACAGGTGGGCACACGGTCTTACAGACACGGTACGCTCAATTCGACAGCGTAAAAAGTCTGTCATTGTCATCTGTTTCCTCTTCCCCTCCCTACCACTTATCAGCTACCTGTCCAATTCTATTTCCTAAGATGAAAACAAAGACGAAAGGCGAGAAACCCTACGCCATCCAAATGCTAAATTCTGACATGCTTTTTACGAGCCAAGAGCCGCTCTCCAAGATGTCTGAGCTGACCTATTTTGTCGGAGACAGTTAGCGCAGCCACTGCTCGAATATCATAGAGACTAAAGGAAGGGAGAGAGCGAGAGTGGGAGTTTGTATGGAGAAAGAAAGGTGGTGGATGCCTGATAAGAAGGGGAATCTGAGATGCCTCTAAAAGCCATGATCATTTCTAAAGATGGCTCAATGCATAATGGCATGCAATGTTTTCATCCAGGCTTTGTGCATCATGTGCTCAATGTTCCAAGACAGCTGCGCCTCAATAACTGATATATGTAGCACATTTAGCATAATCTAAAGCGAGAAAAAAAAGAATAATTGCTGATCCTTGCCGTAGCATGTAATGTAAGTCTGCACCTAAATGGAGTGCCGAAGTGATGACGTCACTTGACAACTCGGAAGCTAGCAGCGCATGGATTTGCTCGATATGCATCCTGATAAAGTTCCCTTGGCCTTTGGAATTAAAATATCCCCACATCATCATACACCATTCACCATGCCTTGAGATTTGCATGGTTTTACTTCAGTTAGCCTAATAGCTGGTTTGATTTGCATTGAAAGATGATCTTATGGAAAGTACCCCATGCCAATCTCTAGGTGTGGTGGAAGGTGTGTGATGATGTGGGGATATTTTAATTCCAAAGACCAAGGGAACTTTATCAGGATGCATATTATCCTGGATCCATGAAATAACTGGCTTTTAAAAATAAAAATCCACCTGACTCTATGGGAATTTAACATAGGGGTGTCCTGACTTATGCACCCTGTATTTTAAGGAAAAACATTTATTTATTTATGACACATTATTCATTCACAAAGAAAAATTTGTGTCCTTAAAGGTTGGAGTTTTCCTCATTTTTCTAATTAAGGCATTAAGATCAATATCCAAAAGAAGATTTATTATTCCTCTTTTTAGGCAACTTTAGCACGGGTGTCCAAACTTATTCACACCACTGTAGCTGCACAAATCAGTTCAATGTCATGGTACTCACGGGTGATGTATCTCAAATGGCAATCTTGGTAGCTTGCATGTCCTTGTCCAAGCATGCTCCTGGAGGACCACCTTCCTTTAGAGTTTAGTTATCGCTCAAGATAAACACACCAGAACTAGCAAAGTCCATCAAGGTCAGGTTTCAGGTATTTGTACTGGATGAATCTGAAGCTAAACTCTGCTTTAAGGTGGACCTCCAGAAGCAGTAGCGTCTCCCATTGTGTACAGTAGGGTGTCCCTTTTAAAGCTCGATAATTCACAACGTAGTCTACTCTGTCACAAAGAGCAAACTTTGGCGAGGCATCCAAACCAAGATCTTTGAATCCCATTTCTTTAGGAGATTTTGGTCGGGTACAAGGTCATACCTACAATTCCAGTCTCCAGCTGACCCCACTTCGGAGTAAAGACAATCTTTTTGTGCTACAAGGCAGACAGTGACAGTTATATGCTTTGCTAACAAGCAAATGGTGAGTTTGACCAGTAGACAGCAGGTTGCTCCTTAAACACCCAAACAGACAAACAGCTGCACAGTCTACAGTGGCGAGACATCAGAATGGTCTGTTCTGAATGCTTATTAAAGAGCTAAACAAATAAAGATCTGTGCTCCGCTGGCAGCAGTTCAGCTTAATTGGCAGCCCTTTCAAAGAGAGGCCCCTGTGGAGCGCACCCGCGCATCAGGCTGAAACCGCTCCGGAGGGCCACAAAACCGCCTTGCGCGACCCCCCGCAGCTCAGGCCAGCCACACCGCCTCTCTACGGAGGGAGAACGGGGTGTGGCTCACAGAGACAAGAAAGGGAAAGACAACGAGCAGGTAGGGGGTGTGGGCAGCTCAGGGCTCTGGCAGCACCGGTGCATAGCATGCTTTAATTAGAGAGGCTGCCGCTTCAGCACCTCTCTGAACCCCCGACACCCCTCCTCTCGAACCCCCTCTGCCGTGCTACACAGCTGCACTGAACATCCATTATGCATGGCGCCGGTTGGCAAGGTCTGTGACCCTCCGCCAGCCCTCCCTCCTTGGATCCTGTGGGCCATCCATCCCCCTGAGTTCCACAGCAGGGACACGGCAGCTAAGGAGACGCTCCGGCTCTCGTGCCGCCCACTCAGCGGTGGTGCTAAGTGGCGAGGTGGCAAAGCAGCGTATTGGATGTGGAGGTAAAACAGCAGCATGATTCGACAAGGACCGTGTCGGTGAGGCACGAAGCATGGGCTGATTGAAAATACGAGTGCAACCCTGAAGATGAGCTTTTTGAAGGATGGGTTGGTGGAAAAATGATAGAAAAGATAGGACAGGAGGAGTGCCATACCTTTCACTACCTTATCCAGATAGTGAGCTTTAGGGGGAGATAAAAGACAAGGACATATAAGGGAAGTTTTGAACAGTGCGGCTTCGTGACAAGACACAGACAGCTGGAGGCATGGGCTGGTTGCTTGAGACATCTAAGTTTACTGAAACAGAGAGGGGCGGCAAAAGCGATTGCAAAGACAATAACATGCAACGAGCAAAACATCACATCACAGGCTGGTAGAGAGTTAAAGGTATGGTGTGACAGGGAAGAGAAAGAGAGAGTGATGGGGAAAAAAATGTAGAGAAGTCTCAGTTTATCAGTACTTGTATTGCAAGAGTAAGATTTTTTGGTAACACTTTCTACGAAGCCTGTATACATTTATATATTAGAGCTGTCAAATAAACGTGTTATTAACGGCGTTAACGCAAACCCATTTTAACGGCGTCAATTTTTTTATCGCCCGTCTTTTTGACCTAGCAAACTTTGTTGTTATTTTCGCATGCTTATGCAACAGGATGCGGCGCTGCGTTATGAAACCCATTCATTTCAATGGCTTGCGCCACGCGAGGGCGTTTTGTTGCTTCGTCAACCAAAGCGCGAGTGGCTCTAGCTAGACCGGAAACAAAACAGGCACGCCGCACACACTCGTTTGGGCTTGCGAGCCGCCAAATAGTTGGTTAACGTTTCGTTTTGAGTGGATAACGAGCACGAGACGACGAAATGGATGCCAATAAGTTTCTGAATGGAAATTTTACTTTTAAAAGCTGCCAAATTCCATCGATAAGGCCAAGTGATCTGTGTCGTTGTGAACTGAGCTATCATCATCACAGCATGTCCAATCTGAAATACCACTTGATGATGGCCAAGCACACACACACACACACACACAAACAGCTGATGCGACTTCTCCGCCCCCTCGTTAATATAAGGACCTCGTCAGTATTTCTTTCACCCTTTTATTGATGGACAGGGTAAGCTACATTGTGTGAGAGATTATTTGCTCCAAGTGAGAATTTTAGTGTGAAATTGAACACCGTATATTGCCAACATTGAAAAAAAGAAAAAATAATGGGACAAAAAGAAATCAAGAGACATTTAGAACAGATTAAAATGTGCGATTAATCGCGAGTTAACTATGACGTTAATGCGATTAATCGCGATTAAATATTTTAATCGTTTGACAGCACTAATATATATATATATATATATATATATATATATATTAGGGCTGTGCAAAAGTTAATTACGATTAATCGCATCCAAAATAAAAGTCTGTGTTTACATAATATATTTGTGTGTGCTGTATATAATTATTTTGTATATATAAATACCTATGCATGCATGTATATATTTGAGAATTATTTGCACTTAAATTCTGTATATATATATATATATATATATATATATATATATATATAAATACATAATCTATATTATATAAATATAAATATTTTATATATGAATAACACATTTTCTTAAATATATACATGAATGTTTGTCTATTTATATATACAAAATAATTATATACAGCACACAAAAATATATTATATAAACAGTCTTTTATTTTGGATGCGATTAATCGCAATTAACTTTTGCACAGCCCTAATATATATATATATATATATATATATATATATATATATATATATATATATGGGCAGATGGCCATAGAGATGGACAGGCTACAATCAAGTAATGGAGAAGCAATGCGTCATCTGTTGATCATTCTGTACATTACATCATGGACACTTACCAGCTTTAATGGCACACGTTTTACGAGAATGTATGGTCCCTGCTGTTGTTGGGATGCTATTTTTTCACTATGGTGCATGTATGAAGAACATCAATAATGCATCAAGAAAATATTAAAAGACAAAATGCAAGTGTACTGCCCCCGGGAAGGAAGAAAGAATAAAAAGTACAATGCCCCTGCGTTAGAAGATTTCTTGTTTTACTGAAATAGGAAGTTCATAAGATCAAAATAGAATATGGATTATTTTGCTTTGCTTTTGTGAGAAGCGGCTACTGTAGAGTCTTTTTTTTCTGATCACTGACTGATAAGCTCAGAGACTAAATCAAAAGTTACAGCTAGAGAAAAAACAACAACAACAAAAAAAAAATACCACATCAGACTATGTGGTTTCTTTAACAGAGAAGTAGATAAGGCTAGGGTGAGAGACACAAAGTAGAACAGAGAGAGACAGTGATGTTGAAACACACACTAGTAAATGCAGTCTCACAGAACAGACTTTTATTGGCCCATTAAGAACACCTAATGTGATTTACCTTGAAACAACATTTCAATCAACCATCTGATTTTAGGGTTATGGTTGGTGTTAGGGGCAACACTTAACAGCCAATCACTGCTCTTTGATTTAACGGTAGGCCTACAATAAGGTACAATGAACTTCTTGAAATATTTTTTAAATACTTAAATATATATCTTTTCTTTCAATAAATGGTCGTTGCTTAAATTTGAAATTAAATACAAATCTAAAGAAAATAATTAGAGGGTAATACACTTGACTACAATATTTGTAAAATCTGATCAACAACAGCAATTTAATGAGTATACCTATATTGCATGCTAGTAATTTTATTATCTTAAAATCTGACCTAATACACCTGGCTCAACTGAAAGACGGGGAGCTTCTCGTAATTTATGGGGTTGTGTGCTATTGTGCAGTGAAAGCAATATTAGACTAAATCTATTTCTAAAAGTATAAATTATGATCATCAGGGTTCATAAGCTATAATCCTTTGACAATAACATACTCTTTTGAAAATATTATTTGATACATCAGGCTTCTATGAATATGAGAATATGCAGCTCGCCTCACACATCTCAATTTTATTCAGAGACTGAAACTGGCCAGAAATATGTAATTTGGTGCAGTTACTGATATTAATATAGCCAAAAAGTAAGATGAAATTCTAAAACTTGCAATGTAAATCAATGTCATCTTTTTAACAGTATAGAGACTTAAATGAAAAGGAGGGATTTAAAAAAATACTCCCAATAATAAAATCTTATAGCTTTATGATCAAAGATTTGCAAAGGTTTTTATTGTCGGGGACAATACATGATGATTGAAAGATGAACAGATAAAAAAATGATGCAAGGATAATCAGGTAAAGCCAATTTGCTTCATTTCAGAAAGTGTTCACCATGAAATATTTGCAATAATTAAAAAAATTTATATTGTTCACTGTAAAAAAATAATCCTGTAAAAAAAAAAAAAACGGTAAACTACTGGCAGCTGTGGTTGCCAGGATCATACCGTAAAAAATACGGTGTGTTACTGTTTTTGAAAATTAACAGCTAAATACCGTATTATCAGCTACAGTATAAAACTTTAATTTAACAGCTAAATGCTCAAACACAAAAACAGTAACACACCATATTTTTACGGTATGATGCTGGCAACCACAGCTGCCAGTAATTTACCGTTTTTTTTTTACAGGATTACTTTTTTACAGTGTTAGTAAACTATAAAAGTTTACTTTATAAAGAAAAATCGGAAATATATTGGTATATTTTGGTTCAAATAAAACTAAATTAAAGTTGAACCCAACTTAAACAATAACTTTACCAAATAATGAATATTTTCGAATCAAAACATGTTTTATTCGGTAAATTGCTTTGCAAGCTAATTCCCCAACGTAAAGAACGCCTTTCCAGTGACTGCTCATCTCGTGCAATGCAAATGTTTGGGCTCGAAATGAACTAATCGAATGGAACGAGAAAGAGAATAAGAAAGGAGGGAAACGATGAGTAGAAATGAAAAGACACCGTGGCACATTCCCACATTAAAATGCATGAAGACAAGCTTCATATCCTTGAGCAAACCTGTTCATGCTATGGCGGGTTGCACAAATTCAATTACGCATGCTTTCTCTCACACCTCCCCCCCACCACGACTCCACCCTCCGCTCCTTACCGATGGTGCAGTGTTCGCCGTTCCATCCCGGGCTGCACTCGCACTTCCCGTCTTTGCAGGTCCCGTGTTCGCTGCAGCGCGGGTGACAAGCCCGTTGTTCGCACCCGGCGCCCATCCAGCCCTCGTCGCAGCGACAGCTTCCCGCCACGCAGATGCCATGTCCACCACAGTCCGCTGCGCACAGCTCTGCGGGACAGGGGGAGAAGGGGTGTTAGCCAAAAGGAGTCGGGACAGGGGGTAAAGAGAAAGCAAATCCAGGAGTTATTGTCAGTGATGGGACGGCCATGCTCCACTACCTTGTCTGATGGGTAGTGAAAAGAAATTCCTGCACCTCATAAAGGGGGGAATCCCTTTTGGACAATACAAATCTAATAAGACCATTACAAAGCAGGGGTTCGAGGATTTGTGGAGGTTTAACAGGGCAGATTTTCTGCTGTGTCTCCTACTTTTTTTTGGAGGGAGGGATTCCTTCTTTTGTTTGGGGGAAAGAAGAAAGAAAAGTCAAAGAACAAAATCCAATTTGGACTTCCTTTAGAAATGGATACACACGCTGGATCATTGACGTCGTTTCACTGCATAAGTAATGAGGTGAAAGCTGAGGCAGCGTGGCAAAAATTGCTTTTCTGTAAAAGGAAGATCTGTGAGAGACAATAATTGAGAGTTAATTCGCAAATTAAATCTAACACTTGAGACTTCACAAATAAAATGGTCTCTGCGTAGGGTTCTGGGAAGGTTTGGCTTCACGTGTCTTGTGAGTTTGAAATCCTGACAATGCAAAAGTTCCAGAAACATACAAAGGATAAAGATGTGAATGGGGTAGTTACCGTGGGATACTTTTGACATGGCCAGCTATACTTAATCTAAAACTACTTAAAACTTTATAAAAATAAAAAAAAGAAAATAAAATATTTTTTTTTCATAATTATCAACTATGTAGTTTTCATGATCTTATTAGAACTGAAAGATTACATGAATTTTTTGTACTTAAAAACGGTCATACCACAGATCAATATAAAATGTACTAGAAGGCAAAAAGACAATTAATAATAAACGGTGAATGGTGATCAATTACAGGACCTATATATATATATATATATATATATATATATATATATATATACACACACACACACACACACATTTATATATTCAGAGTTATAACTATATATTCAGGATTTACATTTATATATTCAGAGTTAAGACTATATATTCGGGATTAACATTTATATATTCAGAGTTTTAACTAAATATTCAGGATATACATTTATATATTCAGAGTTATAACTATATATTCAGGATTTACATTTATATATTCAGAGTTATTATATATTGGGGATTTATATTTACTGGATATATTCAGAATTGCATTTATAGTTATAACTATATATTCGGGATTTACATTTATATATTCAGAGTTTTGACTATATTTGGGATTTACATTTATATATTTAGAGTTTTGACACTATATTCGGGATTTACATTTATATATTCAGAGTTTTGTCTATTTGGGATTTACATTTATATATTCAGAGTTTTTAAATGTATATATTCGGGATTCACTTTTATATATTCAGAGTTATAACTACATATTCAGGATTGCATTTATATATTCAGGTTTTCATTTATATATTCGAGTTTAAATATCCTATATATTCAGGAATTATTTCCTGTTCGGCCCCCATTATATATATATATATATATATATATATATATATATATATATATATATATATATATATATATATATATATAAACACACACTTCACATTTTCACAATGTCTAAGCCTGCAGATATTGCCATCTTTAAGGGCAATTAGTCCCCATAATGTAGGATTTACCAGGCCACACACACACACACACACGATTTTAAAAGGAGGATACAATAAACAAAAAATTAAAAAAATGACAAATATTTCATGCTGTGAGAGCCCTCTTTAAAGTGTAGAACAGTGGTTATGTAACATTGTCTAATTATCCAAATCTATGCAGAAGGGTGCCAGAAAGAAGGTCGCTCATAGGCCAATAATGAGTCAATTATGTTAATGTAACTCTACATTATGTCATTGTTACAAATAAGTTAGTCTTTTCAGGCACAAACCATAACATGGCATTACCAGATTTAAAAGCTTTAAGGCAAAAAAAAAAAAAACACCTTCCCTCATGCTAATTACAACATTGGGCCTTTGTTAAATTATGTAAATGCCTTTAATTTCACATGCAACGTTTCAATTAGAGGCATCCTAATGGCATTTCATTGCTTAAAGTTGTCAAGGAGACACACAGTTGCTCATTTCCTCTCGTTCTCCCTCTCCTTTAGTGTCCCTCTTTCAATTCGCCTAGTAGTTTGCCTCCCGCATTCACGCAAAAACATCTCGGACGATAATGCTAATATCGTTTTCTCATAAAGGTGTTCCTCAAAGCCATTCTCGTAAAGGTAACACAGCAGCCAAGTGGCAGGATGATACCATCTGTGAATCGTTCCCACAATGCTTCACTGCAGGGCAAAGACGCTCTGAACGTTGTACGATAATTGGGTAACTCCTGCTTGCGTCCTTTAATGGAGGAGGAGAACTAATTGATGCGGATCTTGATTGTTTGCAACAGCTCATTTCAGAATGTGTTGGAACTGCCAGCCTGCAAACATACAAGAGCTGAAAGCTTTCTTACTCAATTACCACAAGTGACCAAGACAACAGAGACAAAAAAGCGGGAAAAAAGCCAGGAGTGACAGTGATTTTCAGTGAGTTGCCGTATCTTCGTTTAGTTTTGCGACGTACCATTTATTTTATCAACGACATTTATGTTATAACCATTACCATTGCAATTAATGTAGTCCATTTTAATCTGGTTTCACAGATGTTTGCCAAGAGGGTAAATATATCAGAACTTTACTTTTATTTTTACATTATTATTATCATTTTTTAATTCAATTAAATGACATACAAAAGCTCACAATTTGCACAGGCCGGCACAGGAGAGTACAAGTCTCTTAATAATTTAGTCATGCTGCATCTTTCGCTTGAGAAGCCAGGCTTTAAATGGCTATTTCCAGCAAATCCCACGGATTACATAATAGGTCAGTCTGTCTGCTTGGCATTCAGGAGAAATTCATATTCACATAGTTGTGTTTCAAAAGTTTGCTGAAGCAAAATTCCCTCTGATCTCTCAAAGCCTCGTGGCGTTTGCAATAGCACTGACCAAAATAACAATATCCCACTGCTTTTGAGCACTTTGAGTGATATTAATAATAAATGTCCCCGTTTCGAAACCGGTGTAGCAAAACAGTATTTGGCTTTCTGCCCTCTGATAACTAAACAAATCAAGTCTGTTTCCAACTCTAAATGTTTTCAAATAATCTGTGACTTTTTATTATGTTTTTTTTTGCCTTTTTTATTATGAATTATGTACCATAATGATTTATAATAACAAGGTTTATTGGTTTATGATCATTATAAATCCTGCTTGAATCCTTGAACTTTGCAGAAAACTTTGTTCTTTTCTTTTTTTAATAATTAATGAGTGAATCGGTGTGGCAAGTGAAGGTAAAGCAGTGCTAAAATGCTGTTTAAAAAGCATCCCCGTCTGATACGGATTGTTTGCTGATAATATAAAATGCACATGTATATTATTACATCTGTGAGTTAAAGGGATAGTTCACTTTGAAATTAATTTTTGGTATATTTTAGCTTATCTCAAGGGCATCCAAGATGTAGGTGTCTTTGTTTCCGCAGTATTTTCAATTTTTCGGTCAAACCGTTGTTGTCTATCAGTCATATAATGGAGGTCTATGGTCACCACCTCAAAGAGCATGCACAGAGAAGTCCAAATTAAACATGATTTAATGACTCGTGAATGTAAGTACACACTGATGGCCTAAGACACGAAAAGAGCGGTTTGTGTGAGAAAACTAACAGTATTTATATCGTTTTACCTCTTTTTTAACCTCTAACGTCTTCGTTTTTACCTCTAACGTCTCCAACGTTACGCCTGAAGTGATCTCTCGCGCGTCTACATCACGCATTGTTTACACTAGAGCTCACTTCAGGCGTAATGTTGAGACGGTTAAGTTCGGTTCAGTTGGACATTTGATTCAGATCAGTTCGATTCAGTTTACAAGAGGTAAAAACGATATAACTACTGTTCGTTTTCTCACACAAAGCGCTCGTTTCGTGTCTTAGGCCATCAATGTGTACTTACATTTACGAGTCATTAAATCAAGTTTAATTTGGACTTCTCTGTGCATGCTCTTAGGGGTGGTGACCATAGACCTCCATATTATGACTGATAGACAAGAAATACTGTGGAAACAAAGACACCTACATCTTGGATGCCCTTGAGGTAAGCTAAAACATACCAAAAAATAATTTCAAAGTGAACTATCCCTTTAAAAGTTTAGGTGCTTCTCCTGGATTCAACATGTACTGCAGTCAGGATTTTAAAGATTGTCTTTCACACTGACAAAACCAAAACTGCAGGTGTGAGACTCCTGTCCAGTGTGATGTTAGACGACGTCGGTGTACCAGCTTGAGGGACAAATCAAAGCACACTTTCCACAGGTCACCGTGAGAACCTGGCTCTCGTCCTCAGCCATGAGGTGCTAAACTGCTTTATCTGTATCAGACGCTGCTGTTTCACCCCCACCTCCTGATGAAGGTCTAACTAGCGTGACAGCTCAAATGTGGAAAAATCTCTGTGAAAAGGTGGCCAGGCATGACCGGGAGAGGGGTCGAGAGGAGGGCACTTAAGTGTTTTGAAAGCATGGCGAATTTGACCAAACTGCCTATTCTTGATGGGACAAAAGAAAGGAAATGAAACGGTGCTAACTTTATCAACCGAGTTTCGAAATGGCTGATTAATTCGGAGGGAAAAAAACGTCTCTGAAGTGTTTCTAATTTAAACGTTCTATTATGGCCAATAGACTGAGCGTTTACCGAAGCACTTTGCATATATTGTTTTCTCTGAATTTTCTCAATCACACGAGCCGAGAACAGTGAGGTAAATTATGTGAAGCATGAAATTACACCCTGACACCTGTAGTCACCGCTGTCATGGCAACAGGTGGCGTGAAGATTAGCAGCGATAAGCTGCATCAACTTCCATTTAGAGGGTTTAGGAGGTTTTAACAGAAATCAGTTTGTGCACAGGCACGCAGAAATATGAGATGAACCGCTCACGAAGAGATGAATTCACTAACACAGGTGTACGGTGTGCCCTTCAGATTGGTGTGTGACGCTAACACTGTCCCCACACAACTTGCAAAACGACAGACAAGACACACACAATTGATATGATCAGATCAGGCACTTATTTGTATGAAATACTTAATACTTAAAGAAGAACTCCGGCGAACATTTGGTCTAATAAAACATCGGTACCTAGTCAACCGTTCTCTGAGATTTGTTTTCATGATAATCAAATGTAAAAATTTTATCTCTAAAAACTGTTTAGCGTATAATGCTAGTACTGGGGGCATTTACTAAGTAAAAAGAAATCGCTAGTTAATAAAGACAGTCTTTATAAAGACAGTCCGATTCGTGTTTACAGGCAGGAGTCATGTTTGGAAAACAGACTCAACTAGTCAAACCACGAACGACATGCCAAGTGAGCTGAATTGTATGAACGGCGTTCGTGGTTCGACTTATCGAGTCTGTTTTCCAAATATGGCTCCTGTCTGTATACACAAAGTGAACTGTCTTTATAAAGTATCTTCTTATTAAACGGTCTGTACTCTTACAAAGTTCTCAATGCTTCGTTTTGCATGTATGTTTTGCCCCTCATTATGTTACTGTGTTAGTGTGGGGCTATTTTGAGCCTTGTTAGTGGTATAAACTAGCGATTTCTTTTTACTTATTATATGCCCCCATTACTAGAGTTAAATGCTGAACAGTTTTAGAGATAAAACTCTTTACATTCGATGATCATGAAAACAAATCTTAGAGAACGATGGACTATGTACAAAAGTTTTATTAGACCAAAGGTTCATTTTGCGCCGGAGTTCTCCTTATATAGTAATTCGTATTAGTCTTGCGACTTACAATATGAGAGCGTTAAGACAGATGCTTTAATAGTGTTTCAGATTTACTTCAGTATATTTCGTTATCGAAAACTATGATGAAATATATTCGTCAACGAAACACCAAGGTCATTAAACGATAAAGGTTGAGACTAAAATGCAGTTAAAAAGAAAACTTAACCTAAATCTCCCTTTATTTTTGTTGAAAAAGACAGCAACTTTGCACACTGCAGCACAAATCTCTTCTACAAGCTTTCATGATTGCGGTTGCCAGATCACAAGAGCTTAAATCCCCCAATCAGAGCAATTGTGTTAAAAGAACACATTTTAAGCCCATGTTTTACTTCAATCTGGCAACTGTTTACTACTTTCAATCTGGCAACCGTTTACTACTTTCAATCTGGCAATTGTTTACTACTTTCACTCTGGCAACCGTTTACTACTTTCAATCTGGCAGCCATTTACTACTTTAAATCTGGCAATTGTTTACTACTTTCAATCTGGCAACCGTTTACGACTTTCAATCTGGTACCCGTTTACTACTTTTAATCTGGTAAGAATGCACACATGGTTAAATAAAATAAAATAGAAAAACAAATAAATAGTTGAAAACACTGAAAATATAAAAATTCTATAAATATTAATACTAGGGCTGTCAAACGATTATCCTCCATTAATCGCATCCAAAATAAAAGTTTGCCTTTACAAAATATATGTGGGTGCACTGTGTATAATTATTTTGTATATATATATATATATATATATATATATACACACACATGCATGTATATTTATGAAAATAATATTATTTATATATAAAATATTGATCTATATATATATATATAAATCTATATACAGTACATGAAAATATTTCTTAAAAATATACAAGAATGTGTGTGCATTTATATATATAAAATAATAATACACAGTGCACCCACATATATTATATAAACACATACTTTTATTTTGGATGCGATTAATCACGATAGACAGCCCTAATTAACACAAACTATCATTGTATCTGAAAAATATCCAACCAACACTGACTGGTGCACACACGTGAAAATAACTAAATAGTTCTTCCTTCGGTTCATTTAGATAAAACAATAATAAGTGAAATAATTAAACACAAAGTAACACGGCTGAATTAGGAAAGTGAACATAACAGCAAAGCACATTTCATCATTCCGCCACTGTACTGACCTGTGGAGCAGTCGTGACCGGTCCAGTTGGGGTCACAGTTACAAGTGTTGGTGTCCGCCAAGAAAGTCCCGTGTCCAGAGCACTGCTCCATACATGAAGCACGAGGACTTTCGCATCCAGGACCCCCCCAACCGACAAAACAGTGGCACTCTCCACGCACACAGACACCTCTCCCTGAGCATGTCGGGTCCAGGCAGTCCACTGCACACAAACACACAGAACACACAGCACAGGTATTCACTAACTCATTTTACACATAGCAGAAATCAAAAGTAAAAATACATCAGAAGAGCCATTTCCCATCAGACCAAACTCATCATCAAAGACAAGCGCACTATATCAAACTTGCATGTATTCACATCAAACTGTCAACGCTCAGTGTCCCCTGATGTTCATCTTCCTTTCATTGTGTGACTCAGGCCTCAGTCATCCATCCTATAGACCAAAAAAGAAGGACTCTAGAGGTTCAGCTCTTGTGGCGGAGAGCGCGCCGCACGCCCAGCTGCGTCTGAGGAGGCCTGACACTTCTAAAAACCCTGAGAGCAACAGGATTTACAAACGGTCAAATTAAATGGCAACATTCGCTGTCATGCAGTAAACTGGCAGGTGGGAAGAGTGTTGCTCTCTCTCTCTTTGACTTCTCTAGCTGCTGGTAATGAGATTTCCTCCCAACGCCGGGAAGGGAAAAGACTGGCGCGGTCGGAGCATGTTCGGCTAAATTGAAAAGCGATGCTGGATGTGGTCCCCCCCACCTACTTACTGTGAACCCAAAACCAAGCGTGACAGAATGCAAACAAGGACACCTACAATGGCCCATGGGCAAAAAACTCAGCTTCCTGCACCCATGTTACTCTTAATTCATTTCTAATCCTTGTTGAAAAATGAACTGGGATCAGTGACGCCCAACAAACGTTCTCAGGACGGATGTTCTTAAGATAAGTTTCTAGTTTTTAGCAGTTTTTGTAACCCATTTGACTTAAAATATGACATACGCAAAAAAAAAAAAAAAAAAAAATGTAGGCAGCAGGGTTGCACACTATTTAGAGCTGAACTGAGAATGCCTTTGTAATTTCAATTCCTGAAGTTGACTTAAGGTAGCAAGTAGAATGCACAGCAGCAATTAGAATTTGAATGTAGCCAAGTAAAAATTGCAATAAATTGAAATTCAAAAGCCTGTCATATGTCATTCTTAACTTGAAAAGTAGTTCAAAAAATGTTGTTAGAACGATAGTATGCTAAAATGAACAAATACATAATAAAATGCTAAAACAAACAAATGAATGCTAGAGTGCTAAAGCGAATGATGGAATTCTTGAACATATTCCTAATTATTAGAAATTTAAATGCTAGAATGAATGAACAATAAAATGTTAAAACAAAAAATCAATAGATTGCTGGAATGAAAGCTAGAACTCTAAAATGAACAAATAGAATGCTAGAACAAACGATTCAATGCCAAAACAAACACAAACAATAGAATGCTAGGACAAATGATTCAATGCTAAAACAATAGAATGCTAGAACAAACGATACAATGCTAATGCAAACAAACATTAGAATGCTGAAAGAACCGTACACTGCTAAGGCCGTGTGTCCACCAAAGCGTTTTTATCCAGCTGAAAACGCTACACGCTCTGCTGAAGACGGCGTGCTTTGGGCGCTTGAGAGCGTTTTGGCAGCGCAGCGCTTTTTCTGTTGAGGCGTTTCGTTGCTATGATACAGAATATCCGCAGCAGTTTAAACGTTGTGA
Organism: Cyprinella venusta; assembly: GCA_038021265.1. Classification (NCBI taxonomy): domain Eukaryota; kingdom Metazoa; phylum Chordata; class Actinopteri; order Cypriniformes; family Leuciscidae; genus Cyprinella; species Cyprinella venusta. The sequence goes on along the minus strand of CM075881.1, from coordinate 4,705,648 downwards.
CTGTTGGTCGGTGTGGTTTAGTCCCGCCCCTCCTCCACTGATTGGACGGCTGGACAAGAACTGACAGTGATGAGCGCTGCGTTTTTTCCAAAGTTGAACATTTTTCAACTCTCGGCGACCAGTAAAAAACGCCAGGCGCTCGGCGCTTCAGCGTGAAAAAAACGCTCAGCGCCTCGTCACGCTCATGGCGTTTAAAAAACGCTGCGTTCCTATTGGAAACAATTGAAAACATACGCCAGGCGCGTGGAAAAACGCTTTGGTGGACACACGGCCTAAGACAAAACAAACAATATAATGCTAAAACAAAAACTATAGAATGCTAGAACAAACAATAGAATGCTAAAACAAAACAAACATGCTAAAACAAACAAACTATTGAATGCTAGAACAAAAAACATAATGCTAAAACAAACAAACAATAGAAAGCTAGAACAAACAACAGAATGCTAAAACAAAACAAACAACATAATGCTAAAACAAACAAACAAATTATAGAATGCTAAAACAAACAACAGAATGCTAAAACAAAAACAACATAATGCTAAAACAAACAAACAAACTATAGAAAGCTAGGACAAACTATAGAATGCTAAAACAAACAAACAAACAAACTATAGAAAGCTAGGACAAACTATAGAATGCTAAAACAAACAACAGAATGCTAAAACAAAACAAACAATATAATGCTAAAACAAACAAACAAACAAACTATAGAATGCTAGAACAAACAACAGAATGCTAAAACAAAACAAACTATAGAATGCTAGAACAAACAACAGAATGCTAAAACAAAACAAACTATAGAATGCTAGAACAAACAACAGAAAGCTAAAATAAAACAAACAACATAATGCTAAAACAAACAATGGAATGATATAGTGAACAACAGAATGTTAAAACAAACAAGCAATAGAATGCTAGAAAAAACGATCTATGAAAGTCTAAAACGAACAAACTATATAGGTAGAAAAGAAAGAATGAACAGGTTAGTTTATTTTATTCTATTTAATAACCAATTGTGGACAAACTCTATTTTTCAAAATGCATTCCTCTGCTATTTCTTTAAAATTACTCTTCAGTAAATTTGTACAGTTCATATTTTTCTGGGTCTGGCCTGTTCAAATTCCAACTCATGAACTGATTATTATAATTATTATTTTTTAATTAAGTAGAAACAGTAATATTGTGATATATTACAATTTAAAATAACTGTTTTCAATTTTTTAAAAATATTTTAAAATGTATTTTTTTTTCCTTTCAGCATTACTCCAGTCTTCAGTGTCACATGATCCTAATCATTCTAATATGCTGATTTGCTGCTCAAGAAACATTCATTATTATAATCAATGCTGAAAACAGTTTTGCCTTAATATTTTGTTTTGATACTTGGATGAATAAAAAGTCCAAAAGAGCGGCATTTATTTAAAAAAAGAGTTTCGTAAAAGTCTTTACAGACACACTTGTACTAATTTCATTGGGAAAGAAATCTTTCCACCTCCAAAACTTTTGTACGGTAGTGTACAACTATGCGAAACCAGAATGTGCCCTCGCAGATGGCTAACATGAGGCCAGCTGGGACATGATGGGAAAGGAGGGATGGGGTCGCTACATTGCCGGCTCCCTTTACCATGACACAAATGGGTGGAGAGGCCGTTCCTATAGACGAGCTGGAGTTCGGGTCTCTTAGCAGATGGTTTGGGCACAAGGCACAGAGATCATAGGCTAAATGACAAGAGCCTCTCTCCTGGCAATTAATCATCACCGCCTGAAGGTCGCGCCGAAGAAAGGTAGAACCGTTAAAGGGCCAGCGTCGGCATTCTCTTCCTCAACGGCCAACGGTGAGACCCGAAATAGAATTGCCGGGGGTCAGAAGAGTCAGAACATCCCATTTGTCAAAATCGCCCACATCATTTTTCATCTTCAAATGAGAGCCTTCAAAAACTGCCAAACACAATGTCTACTTTAATCTTATCTCCTCACAGCTCGGTCGCCCCAGTCGTCGGGCGGCCGTAGTCTCGGCTCAGGCTTCTCGCTGCAAATTTGACTCATTGGATCTTGACCCAAATGAATTGTTCTTCTCTTAATGGATTGCTTTGGACCCACGGAAGTATCCATAATGCATGTGAAGGAGCGAGGAGACTTCCTAGGCGGAACGAGACGAGTCGGATACTTATGGGCCTGCTCGAAAACTCGAAGGTCATGTACGCCCATCTTAAATGTTCAGAAGGGTACATATGCATACTAAAAAAGGCCAAGACGGGCCTCTTTCTTCATTTCTGTGTGATTTGGTGCATGCAAATTTGATGAATAAAAAAGAGGGGCGACTAAAATAGCTCTGACATTGTACAGTATAATGTATTGCAGATGTATGTGTATGTATGGTGCGATATTACACATACACTACAGGACAAAAGCTTGGAAGTTTTCTATTGTAATGTATTTAAAATATACTCCAGTCTTCAGTGTCACATGACCTTTCAGAATTCATCAAATATGCTAAAACATTTATTATTACCATCAATATTGAAAACAGTTGTGCTGCTTAATATTTTTGTGGCAACAGTGATTATTTTTTTTTCCTGATTATTTTATGAATAGCAAGTTCCAAAGAACAGCATTCATTTGAAATAGAAATATGTTGTAACATTATAAAATGCCATTTTTGATCAATTTAATGCATTTTTATAACTTTCAAATGGTCTTTGTTTCCTGTTTACACTTCTGGGCTTCGGGGTCTATACAACCCCAAAAATTGATTGAGTAATTGCACAAAAATATACATTTTTAATCATACAAATAATATATCTTTTTTTTTGTTTGCTTCTAATCTATTCATCAATGCTGTGTTTTTGGAGATTTAAAGTACTTCTGTAACCATATATCACACAATTCCTCAACTACACCATTAGCTTGCATATAAAATATTATTTTTTATGATACATTGCATTTATGCTCTGATACTAGGCCTTCATTTCTGTGTAAAAATTTCAGATTTATGCCATTTTTTTATTTTTTGACACATGAAGAAAATATATTTAGTGTTTTTTTGTTTTTCACATTTTCCATTCATTTCAATGTGGGGTCATATTGACCCCAAATACCAGAAGTGTAATTTTATTTTTTTGCATACCTTCAGAACAACCTAATCAAGCCCAGTTTTTTAAGTGTATAGATAGATAATGTATGAAAAGTCACAAAATCTTATTCCACTGAGATGAAGGGAAAGTAAAAGTCGATTGGGGCCGAATAGACCCCATGACCCGATTGAGGGCTACAAAAAAAATCCTTTTTAAAACCTTATGGTAGAGTATCAATATCCAGCAGCAAAAGCTGTTTTCAACATTAATAATAAGAAATGTCAAATCAGAATATTATTATATTGATTTCTGAAGGATAGTGACACTGAAGATGTTTCTTTTGTCAAGAATACAAACATCTTACAAAAACATATTAAAAAAAATAATTCAAAATTTTGACCAGTAGTGTATATTGGGTGCAAGTTTTTTCACTCTAAATTTTTAGAGAATACTATCAAAAAAAAAAAGTTGTTTTTTTTTATATATATATATACCTTCCTCACAGTTCTCCCCTTTGTAGCCTGGATTACAGATGCAAGTTCCCACAATGCACGTGCCATGTCCGCTGCAGGTAATGTCGATGCAATGGTTGGTAGGAACATCACATTCGGATCCTTTCCAACCGCTGTGACACATGCAGCGGCCTTTGAGGTACTGACCGTTCCCACTGCAAAGCACCGGACAGGACGCTGGAAAGAATACACACATACACAGCATGTCAAAGAGCTGCCAAATGTAGCTTGGGCTGGCCTGCTGGACTCAACTCATGTCTGTGTGAAAATCAATATGGGCACTGCAGCAAAAGCTACAGTAGTAAAAGTATGTGAAACCACATCGATCCAGAAGTTTTATGTATAAACAAGGGATTTCTGAATAGCGAATGATCAGGGACTAGAACACACAGGAAACATGCAAACAGCAGTGAGAGAACAGAAGGCATGTATGAAAAATCAATGTGTGAGGCACAAGAGAACCATTTTTTTTTTCCTTGATGTCTGGCAAAATACCACAGTTACAACGTGACAATAACTTTTGTTCTCATGAAACCTAATGCATGCAATTTTAAGTGATATATATATATATATATATATATATATATATACACCGTTCAAGATTTATATAGTATCTTAATGTCTTTACATTTGAAGCACATTTAATTCAATTTACCACATTCATTTCATTAACGATTTACGGAAAAAAAAAAATGACGTGTTAAAATTATCAACCCATTTAAAGCAAAGCTATGTAGGTCATCTTACACTGTGCACAGTTAATTGATGACGAACATGAAGCATTGATTTTATAATACGAGCAACACACAATGGTCTAATTTCTGAATGAATGCACGTTTTGAGCGAATCAATGATTCAATGACTTACTCCTTTAGATATTAACAGCTACCTACTGGCAGTTTTAGTTTCTTATTACCATTCAATTACAACTAAAATATTTCATTTCTCCATATTAATATTAATAAAAAGGCCATTAAAGGTATAGTTTACCCCAAAATATGAATTCTGCCATCATTTACCCACCCAACCGTTTAGTGTTTAGGCCTAAAAGCTTATTATAAATCCTATCTTGAATCAAACTAAGTAAAAAAAAAAATTCTGAAGCTACTTGTAATGTCTATTTGATACTTTTCGAACAACCATTAGTCCAAAGTCTTGTGGACGCATATTTTGTATGTGTTTTGTGGCCTTATTTCAGAAACATTTACATATATGTTGCTCACATATTATGGTAGCCCTGTTTGTACTAAACAGAGTGTAATTTCACCTGTGCCATTAATATGTTTATAAGCAACTGAATGATATCACAGCAAAACATCTCAAGGACCCAAAAACCCCTAGACTCCAGAGGGTTAACACAATGATGACTTTAAATGATCTTTTGGGGGTAATTTCTCAGCTAAATTTAATTTGCGATTAATTAATCGTCACATCGTGTAATTAATTTGATTACAAATTCATAAATTTGTACATAATACATACATAAACACACACAAATAATTTAATTTGATAGTTTGTTCAACCATTTCTTTTATGACAGTTGCTTGTATAGCTGAAAAAAAAACATGGCTACCATGACCAGTGACAGAGACAGAGAAGCAGAAATGACTGCAGGGATGAAGGACCGAAAGTAATAAAGAGAGAAAAGTAGGCTAATGGAGGAGTAGGTAAACAGAAACGTCACCTCTGCTGCAGTCGGGTCCTCTAAAGCCAGGAAAACAGTGGCAGTTTCCAGCCACACAGTCTCCATTTCCAAAACAGTTACTAGGACAGTCATCGATAGAGTCTGCAAGAGAATGTCATCAATGTTTGTCAGAATGACGTACACATTCATCGGCGCTTCACCTGCTGGATTCAGTTTATTTTCTTTCCATAAAGCCCAAAAGATTAATTTTCTGTTGTACTTTAGGTTCAGTTTCAATTTCAAAGGGGTCATAGGAGGGAGAAAAAACGATTCACTATTTATAGTTCACCATTAAAACATTCTCTATCTTTCAGAACTCAAAACTCTATCAGCTCAAAGACAGAACTGATATTAAAGTGTTGTCACTTATTTAGATTTTAGCAAAATAGCAGAGGTTGCTGACATGGAGGTCTGTTGGACGTGATTTTTTTTCTTTCATATGCTAAATTACGAAAAACACTTTCAAAACACTATTTGTTTGATAATCCCGATCAGTAACGAGGTAAAAATGAAATAAACACTGTTCGTTTTTTTTTTCAAACAATTGGCTCGTTTCGTGTCTTAGGCCATTAAAGTGTATTTACATTTACGAGTCATTAAATTATGTTTAATTTGGACTTCTCTGTGCATGATCTTTGAGGTGGTGACCATAGACCTCCATTATATGACTGACAAACAAGAACGGTTTGACCTAAAAATATCAAAATTGAAAATACTGTGGAAACAAAGACACCTCTCAGATGCCCTTGAGGTAAGCTAAAACATATCAAAAAATATATATATATAAAATATATACATATATATAACATATACATATATACAATATATATATATATATATATATATATATATATATATATAATATATATATAAATATAAATACATATATATAACATATATAAAATAATATCAAAGTGAACTATCCCTTTAAAAAGGCATAAACACACTAGAACCACCATCCCAAACTTTTTTATTTATTTCATTTTTATTTCATTACTTTTTATTTTTTATTTATTTTTTATTAAAGCTTATTTATTTATTTATTTATTTACAAAATATATGTATAGTCTCCAATAAAAAGTGATTGTTTAAAAAAAATCGAATCAAGTACAGATTATAAAAAGAAAGTATTATTATTTCTTTGAGTAAACAAAGTGCAACATTTCCTATTAGCCAGCAGGTCTAAGGTGAAGTGAACTCAAGTGGAGCCACTTGACGAATTTACTTCCGCCTAATGAGGAACTCTGTAATTACTGGAGCTGCTTTTGTGACACGGCAATAACATTGACCACTGCAAAAACCAACAAGAGTGCATGACACATCCAGTGACACGGCTAATGGAAATTCCGTCTAACACCCTCCTTCGGTGAAGCGTGCTAATTTAAATGCGAGGAATGTCGACATGTCAATTACAAGATTTCAGACTTAAGCAGGAGTATATACTAAAGATTGCCGATCTATTAGACCGACTCCTGGTGTGAAGAAGTGTTGCTTGATTCTTGGTAGACATCGTCTGTTGACGCTGACTGCAATCTAGAAGCATTTAACTGTCTAAAGTGATCAAGGCATCACAGACTTAAAACTCATGAATATTAATTTGTTTGTTTGTAATAAATATGCATAAAGGCTCCATGTAATATATGGATTAAGAGAGAGAACTCCAAGTCTAAACTGACATGCAAACAACGACTTTGGTAAGATTAAAAAAAAAAATGTAACACTTTTGATAGCAGTCATTTTTTCACGTGATTCGCGACCATTTTTGATGACCGATTAAAGTCCTCAAGTGGACTTCTTATTTGTTAACTTTATCGCTACATCTGCCGCTGTCTGTCCCGGGATTCTGTAGCTTAGTGGATAAACACACGGATCAGCAACCAAATGCTAAGCATGAATCACTTTCTGAGACTGATAAAAACTCAAACGGAGGCACGGAAAAGCTTTAAAACAAACTCATTTGTGCTAAAACATCACTTGTTAAAACGCTACATTTTTTGACAATTGGAACACTTTTCTCCGTATTAGATATATTTTTCCACAAAGCGGCGGGGGATTACATTTGTGAACTTAAATGACGACATGCAGTAAATTTACCGACGTGATAAACTTCCGTTTTTGTACTGAGGCGAATCCACAGACGATTGTGTGCGGCTAAAATCAGATGCAACCTGAATTAAACATGAAAAAGCAGTGAGAAATATTCCCTCTCTAAGGAGTCACTGGTGCGCCTGTGGTTGAGCTCTCTCGACAAAGATGCTTTTGTGCCGGACAAAGGGCTGGAAATGTGAGCCCGGACACAGCCTTCCCCTTCCTCAAGAGAGTCAATCATCGCAGAGGATGCAACAGACGGGAAGCTGAACGGAGGAGAAAAGAAGGAGAGAGGGCTGTAACTAGACTGTGCCACAGAGAATGTTTTTGAACCAATTTTAAAGGCACATTTCTCTTGATGTGAGAGGAAAAGGCTGGCAGATTGGCCATCCCCTGGTACAGCCGCGCCTATCAAGACTTCGGTAGGGTTTTGATGGCTTCGAGTCTCCATTTCTAAGCCTAGGGCACATCCAGGTCTCTCAAAAGCCTGTGGTGGCTGTAGACGGGAGTTTATGTGTGTATAGTACCCTAAAAATCATGACGTTTTCAACGGATACAATTATACACAAGATGGCTTTTTCACTTCATATCTGTCAAGAAAGTCTCTACAATCTATCTCTCGCTGTGACTGTCACTCATGTAAAGCGTTTTTGACACTACGGGTGATCTGAGTTCAGTACCTGCAGTCCAGACCCTGCACTTCCCTTCAGAACTGTCACATATAATTCCATCTTTAAGTCTATCCAGCCATAAATTCGAAAAAGTGTCCATATTTCTTCATGCTTTTAAGACTTTTATCAATGTCACACACGGAGAACACTTCTGGGTGGATGCTTATTGTTTCGCATCAAAAGCCACCACCTTCAAAGTCCTTATGATATTCTGTTCTCAACATATGGCTCGGGTTTCTCATTGAATTGAAAGTCTGTTAGGTTTGTCGGCCATTTTATCATCCGCCCAAATAATGATTAAAGGGGTGGTTTATTGCTTTTTTTCTTTGTATGATTGTGTTTATAGGGTGCAATATAACATCTATTTGTAGTTTATCTTTTTAAAAAGTCTTATTTTTCATAAATTTCACCTTTATTGTAAGCCGCTTTCACTTCTGTCATTTGAACGACTGATTGACTTCCTGATTCTATGAAACCACTCCCTCAGAAACAGGAAATGGGCTCAGATTGGTTCGTTTGGGCCGGTGTATTGTGATTGGCTAAACTGTGTAGTGTTGTCCGGATACTTCACCTCCATTATCTTTATCGGCGAAAGTTGCATATGTGTTGCTGTCTAATGTAAATCGATACGGCATATCAGTTTGAGCCAGAATCAGACCCAGAAAGCGGCGACGAAGAGAGGCAAGCAGAACCTCACCACACACGGCTCTTACTAAACGTTTCTGAATGGTAATTTGCTTATATATTTTTCTACTTTATACACGTTTGTTTTACACAACAGCATCAAACTGACTAGCAACTATATACACAAACAGCGTTGGCATTGGTTTACGTTCTTGATCAAATCGAAAAATAACAATGAGCCAATCACAGTGTGTTGGTCCGAACAGATGAATTAACATCAATTGATTGAAATTAAATCGTTTTTGGCACTGGATTTTCTCAACAAACTGTAGTTTAACTCCAAGTATAAGCAATACACTCTAAGAAGAAAAGGTTCTATAGAACCTTAAAAGGTTCCATCAGTGCTATGTACTTGGAACCCCTAAAAGGTTCTATACACTCTTAAAAAAGGGTTCCTCTGGGTTCTATATAGAACCCTGGGGTTCCATACTTGGCCAATAGAACCTTTTACCAAAAAAAAGGTCCTACATAGAATCATTTTGGAGTTCCATATATGAAGCGGGGGATGGAACCATTTCTGGTTCTAAATAGAAGCATTTCTTCTAAAAGTGTAGGAATGTTTACACACACCACCTTTAGGCTCTTGAACTGATCTGACATTAATTACTCCTGTTTGCTTTTGTTTACTGTCGTCCTTGGCTTCAATTTGTGATAAATATCTAATATTAGAACTGTGGTTGAAGGCCTGTCGGCTGCTCTGAAGGCCAAAGGGACCGGAGCAATCAACAAGCCACAGCAATAGACGCATCCTTGATAACTTTGACAACAGAAGACCACATGGCGGGGACAAATGAGACTGTGTCGCGCATGGGACGGATACCATAGCTCCGTAATGAGGAGTCATGAGAATAATGGTGAGAGAGGCAAAAAGAATATTAAAAAAAGAGGAAACAAAAATAGAGATTCACAGAGAGAGAAAGAGCCAGAACAATAGAGATATTCAACTTTAGGTCCCTTGTGGAAGACAGCATATGTGTACTCAGAGGAAATCTGTCTTGCTCGGAAGTTGCTCCGGAGATTTCATTGAGATGTCAAGTCTATTTGAATGTGGATTGTATAGTATTATTACGTTCGCCTTGGAAGGCCGCGTTATAATAAATGTTCATTTTGAAATCTGACTTGTGATTGCACACACTTTGAAACACTGTCAAGGTAATTTCAGGAACTCAACAAATGTCATGTGTGATTACCAGGGTCTGAGATGCAGGAGACTTAAGAGTGTTCATTTGCAATATATTTAATCTCACTGCAATCTTTGGGAGACAAATAGAAATATTAAAAATCTCTTTGCGATTTCTTTTCTATTATTCACATAAATGCATAAAGGAATAATATTATAGAAGTGTGCAACGCTCTAGTGACCAACTGTCAAAACAATGACAGTGTCTTGTTTCCTGAACAGTTCCACGCCCACAATTGACCTATGGCTAAGCCACGCCCTCAAATGCGATGAGCCAATCACAGTGCAAGCTAACTCAATGGGCTATATGCACGCATAAGTTCCGCATTTGACGCACGGATGCTCAACAGTTTCCGGTTGGGGAGATTAAAGGGGGGAAAACCGAGGAAAACGGGATTATGGCAGAGTCCTCAAAATTTACTGTCTTCCCGTCTTTGAAACGAAACGTTCATTCGTTTAGATGTAATTTTATATATCGTTATGTTTATTTAATATAATTTTAAAAAGAAGCATAAACACAACGAGGGGTGTCTGTTTTATCTGTTTTAGTGACTAACGTTTCTTTAGTATAACCATGGCGTATAAAATTCAATATAAATTCTCGGTATTGCATTGGATCGATCGCCGGACGTTATCGAGCATCCTTATATCTTCACCGGAAATACCGCCGTGCATAGAGCCCATACACTCGGACATGCTCTGCTTCCACATCCATTGAAATGAACTACAGTTAGTCAGTTTTCATTCGTTTTTTCTTGTCATTTTAAGTAAAAAATTGTCAACGGTGTGCATGGGGCATATGCAACTCCGACACTAGGTTCCCAAGAGGCTGGGCGACGGTGTGTTTTTTTTTTTACCCTTTCCCAAGTCACATCTCAACTAGGGTTGGGTATCGAGAATCGAGTATCGATTGGAACCGGGACTAACTTTTCGTTTTTCCCGGAATCGTTCAAAAGTTAAAATTTCGATATTCACACTCCGCCGACCAGCAGAAGAAACCGCTGAAAAACACCAATGAAGAAGCGTCTACCGGAAGTTTTGGCATAACCCCGCGAATCGAACATGAGTAGCTTACGTCGGCGGTCCAAAGTGTGGCTTCAATTTTCTAAAAATATCAAAATCTCGGCAAAATCAGAGTATTTCCCTTTAGAAAGGAGTATTTCGTTCAGAAAGACCGTTGGTTAGCAAGGTTAGCTAAACTTTTTTGACCCTGCCTCTTAAAAGAATCGGAACCGAGAATCATTGGGAACCGGAATCGAAACAAGGAATCGGAATCAGAATCGTTCAAATTCAAACGATACACAACCCTAATCTCAACCGAGATTCAGCCTTGTGATAAGTGTCTGCTCTGGATTAAGTTATACGATTAAGTTATGCGGTAGACCACAACTAAACGTGGATAAATTAAACAAGGATGTCTCCATCTGTTCTAAGTTGAGTCAACAACGTATTTGAACATTATCTTATTTGAACGTAAAAGTTAGGCTAACATTAGAAAACGTTGACGTTAGCTTCTAGCTGCATTGTACATGTCACTTAGCTTCATTAACGTATCTGTAAATAATCGAGATAACAAATGTTAACAATGTTGTGCTGAATGATTCATGTAAATACTGTAGCACCAAACGGTGATGGCAACGATATGCGGTTTATCACGTTTACACTGTGACCTGTACATTTTTTCCTGGAGCTGATGCTTTTCATCGACCTTCTCAACAATAAAATTATTAATACAACCCTCCAATGCATAGTTAAGGCCCTTTAGGGGACTTCAAGATGATATATAATCGTTCTGTCTCCAAAAATCAGCAATTGCCTCCTGTGAAATGTCTGCTACACTCTTAGAAGAAAAAGTTCTATATAGAACCTTAAAAGGTTCTATCAGCGCTACGTATTTGGAACCCCTAAAAGGTTCTATACACTCTTAAAAAAGGGTTCTATATAGAACCCTGGGGTTCCATACTTGGCCAATTGAACCTTTTGCCAAAAAAAAAAATGGTTCTATATAGAACCATTTTGGAGTTCCATATGAAGCGGGGGATGGAACCATTTCTGGTTCTAAATAGAACCAATTCTTCTAAGAGTGTACTGTGAAAACCGCCATATCGCCTGGCTCAGAATGAGTGTGTGGAGGGGGCGTGGCTTAGCCATATGTCAATTGGTCGAGACAAACAGAGAGCCTCAATCTCACACCACAGCTCGAGCCAGTGCCATTGGTCGGGAGGCCAAAACAAATAGTGTGATGTCCTAAAAAACGCCTCAGTGTTTACTGAGGGCTTATTCAGTGTTTCTGTACTGAAAACCGGGTGCAGTTTGAATCCCGCTGAAGGTCACCATCCACCTGACCTACTTTCTTTCAGTCTTTCTCACCTCTCAATCTCCTTGTTCTTCACCTCCACTTTCTGCCTCCCTCTGAGCACCACCACAGCTCAGAATCAAATGACTCCAATTCCAGGCCCTCTTTCTCTGAAGCCCATCGTCTTGGCCCCGAACTGCAGGTGGCCAACAAGCTCCCAATGGAGGATGCATTCAAGAGCACCGAACACAGGATAAACAGACTGGCTTCTCATCTTCCGCCACCCTAAACCACCATGTCACGTCTCGTATATTTAAGGTATCGTATTCCATCCTTGCTGGGGGTGACAGGGCGCGGTGCCGTCTTTCCCCCGATGAGCATGAAGTGCAGAAATGGATGTGTGGCAGACACACTCACATCGATCGGCAGGCTGGCAAACCCCTCCTCCCTGCCGTCGCAGATGGACCATGGCCCAGGAGCGTTTAATTAAAGAGCATGTGAGAACAGCTCCCAGCTGCCACCTCTACGAAAGCTGAAACCTCACGACGGCCTCGAGCTCTGCCCTCCCTCCTGACGCACTCATGCTAATCAAAGCGGCTTTCAGGACGCGGAACGGAAAGGACAAAATCAAAAATCGCCTCCAAGCATGGCAAAGGATGGAACGGCAAAGTCTTTCACGTGAATATGATCAAATAATGACCAGTAATACGCACGGGGGGAACGGAAGGGTCGTCAATCAGAAGCTTTGAATCAAGGCCACTGTGTTCTATGCAAATAGACAGCAAATGGGAAGCGGGATTTGGCTGGGAGGCACTCAAAAACTAACAAGAGTCTTTCGAGCCATCAGCGAAGAACACACGCAGGCATAGAGACTGAGCACTGCTCATTTCCGCAATCTTTCTTATTCAAATCCACCTTGATTGCTCTGTAGAGGTCTAGGCTGGCTGAGATAGCGATGCAAAAAGGGGAATATAGGTTCTGACAAGTAACACGGTGCAGGTGAAGATTTCTAGCAATGCTTTATTCATGTTTTGTTTGGGGGAATAATGTTGGATAATTTTGGCTGGGATTGTCTATCAAAGCCAAATCAGTTCTAAGATCGTTTAGGCGACTACATGAATTGAGAATGAAGTTTCAATTTGGAAAATGGCATGTCAATGAAGAGGCACCACAGCAACTAAGCAAGAATAATTTTGACCGCAATCTAAATGACCTTTCCATTTATTGTCCATATCATGGTGATGTATGCCCTATTTGGTGGATAATCTCAAATTGGAGATTATCGGTTAAAGTCATTAATGGTTTGTTGGTTGTTTTGGCTTAATGGCTAAAAGAATTTCAGAGTTTTTTGGCTGCAAACTAAGTGACCACATGTCCTTATATGTCCATTTCGTGGTGACTTGGACATTAGCGGACTGAAATAGGAACATGAGGTCGATGATTTTACCACCATCTGATTACAAGATCGACCCAAGAGAAAATCTACAGATGAATTACTTGATGTTTTTTTTTTTGTTACAAACAAAAGGGTTGTGTGGGAATTTGATCTCTTTCTGAATCAATATTTCGGAGGTTTACAAGGAAATCATTTTTGAAATCTGAATGACTACTTAACCCTAAAACAGTATTGTGGACAAATGTGGGCAAAATAGTTTTGATTTATTTTTAAAAAATACTTCCCTTGATCTGAACGGTACAAGTCTTGGCTACTTTTCCTAAGTTTGCCTCCTGAACACACACAATTTTTTTGACTCAATTCTACAAAAAACAACTTAATCTTGTATTTGGGTGAAAAATGGGCACCCATAGAAATGAATGGGAAAACTGTAATTTAGAGCATTCTAAAATAAGCCAAAATAAGACACCAGGTGACAGCAAAGTCACTTCATCTTTAGGTTTAGCTCTAAGAACTTATTGGAATGATATTTTAATGTAGTTAAAAAAAAATAAAACATAAAAATAAGCATAATTTACTTAGAAAATATGGTACTTTTTGAAGTAAATAAATTCAAAAATACCCCCCAAAATAAAAATAACACCATAAATGGATAGACAAAACTTTTTAAAAAATTAGGACCACACCTGAGTCCTCTGAGACCTCATTTGTCCACAATTACAGGATTAAGGGCTATAAAGTGAATACGGTTTGAGAGCTACAATCGAAAACAGTCGACTACTATTTCATCAGAAAAAAGCATGCTTCAGATATCTGTTTAAAATTCACAACGCAAATAAAATTACAATGTCAAACCCATTCCAGTGAATGGGAACTGAAAGAAAAAGAAAATCAAGAGATTAGAAACTTTTATAACGCTGGTTTTCATTGGCAATGCCAAAGGCCCGAACATATGTGAATCAGACTTTCGTGTTCATCGGAAAACATGGCTATCATCACTGAAGATCCATCCAAACATTCGGATGTGAACTAATAACCATTTGCACATGTAAACCTACATATATTGCATTATTTAAAGCCAAATTTTAAGCCCTAGCATCATTGCCATTTAATATCATACTAACCGATTGCAGTAGTTAGAAAGGACACCTGCTCCGTCTCCTTCCCATCATTGTATATAGCCAAGTGCCAGATACCCGAGTCCATGTACTGTATAAAGCCTGTGTCGTGACTAGTGAGTGGCATCAGGCTCCGCTGCTGGGCTGGAAAAGGAGGACCCTCGAGACCTGGAAACCCTTGCGACAGGAGTCGACGGCCATCCAACAGCTCCACAAAGTCAAACTGGAGACGAGGAGAGACAGACAGACCACAAACAAGCATTAGGACTGACACATGAGCCTCCAGGAGCTGATAAGTCCTACACGTTGGAGCCATCAGGAGCGACAGGGCAGGTTGAGACTGCGAGAACTAGGTGTGAAGAGACAGCTGCTCACTCTGTACCAATTTATGCAAATATATGTATTGAATCTCACACCTAAAACTTATAGTTTACCTCTAATCCATAATAGGAATCATATTTGTGCAAAAAAGTGTACTATGCTGATTTTAATATCGTTGTTTATGAATATGTTTAGTTAAAAAATATAGTTTCTAATTTCTTTCTTTTTGGTATGACATATGACCTTGGCATTCTTGTTTGACGGTAAGAAATGAAGCCATAGCATAGCATTAAGCCATAAATTTATTTTCCTCCTCATCGATCACATTATTGCTCACTGTATATGTGCTATAAAGGAACAGTTTTACAAAATAAATCTGTTTGCAGAAAATTGAAGAGGAGAAAATCATAAAAGTCTTGGAGTAATTTCCAGTGACATGACTATACCTCTGCACATATATGAACCAAATCGATAACGAGAGGCAGAGATGTTCTGTGTTCAATACTATAATTAAGTGCCAGTTTATGTCAAAGCCTTTGAGACGATATGCAACAAAATGAAATCAAATCTTGGGGGAATATGCTACTTCTATAACCTATTGATAAGTGGATGGTGAATGAATTTGTGTGTTGGGCGAGACAAACAAATAACACTGGAGTGATTCATTTTTGAGTTAAATAAAAAAGCTCTGATACTTTTTAACGGAAATAGGATAAGCGCTTATAAGGTCATTTTGTTTTTTCGATGTTAAAATTCATAGACACTTTTGTATGGAGCTGTACTTCGTTTGACAAATGGCAGAAGGAATGTTCTGGAACATCTAGTTCCACAGAATCTACACAATTCAACTTTTAAAATGAAAAACAAAACAAAAAAACATCAACAATTAGTGGTTAGCATGCATACTCTATTTAAGACAAGTGGTTTTGAGTCTCTCTTTTTGGTCATTTCTTTCTACTTTAATTATTAAAATGGCAAAACACAAACAAATATCCACACATTTAAATGAAAAGGCATAATAAATATTTCAGTTTTCTGACCCACCTGTGTGTGCGACGGAGGCAGGCCTCTTCTCCCGTAGATTCCCACCAAGGCATCTTTACTAAGAGACACATTAAATTTGAGGTACATGGGGTGGTCAATGAAGACCTGCGACCTCCAGAAGATTCCAGGCGGGATCAGCTGAGCGACTTTGCGGCCCACGTCTATCTCGCCCATGTCTATGAAGCTGTCCTCCGGGAAAAAGCCATCTAGTTTACCTGTGGAAAATGAGATCTATCAGTCAGCTCGACGCCTCATATATCTACCATATGGTGCGAGGAGAGGGTCAGTGTACTGGGTGAATGACCCTCTTGGTGATTTTCCATCACATCAGGAAAAATAGCCACACTGACCATTGACCGTAAAGCAGAAACTTCACTATACAGGAACTAAAACTCAACATTTTTGTGTTTGTAGGAGATATACTTTTGCTGTTTTATTTTGCAGTTTGCAATCTATTTTTTTTAAATGGTTTTTACTTAAGTATTAATGTAATTTTTTATATTATTTATATACTAATAAATGGATTTAATTTAGGCAAGGCAAGTTTATTCATATAGCACATTTCATACACAATGGTAATTCAAAGAAATCAGAATAATGAAAACAGTTTAGAATAAAAAATAAAATAAAATACAGTAAATAATTAAAACAGTTAATTTATACAGCATGCTATGTATGGATGGATGTATGGATGTATGGATGTATGGATGTATGGATGGATGGATGGATGTATGGATGGATGGATGGATGGATGGATGGATGGATGGATGGATGGATGGATGGATGGATGGATGGATTTATAGATAGATAGATAGATAGATAGATAGATAGATAGATAGATAGATAGATAGATAGATAGATAGATAGATAGATAGATAGATAGATAGATAGATAGATAGATAGATAGATAGATAGATAGATAGATAGATAGATAGATAGATAGATAGATAGATAGATAGATAGATAGATAGATAGATACTTATATTAAAATCAAAATAACATAAAAATTATACAAATAAAATTAAAAACTATTAAAATCTCATCCATCCTCAAACCTTCAATAAACTTGTGTTTGACACTTAAAAATTAATAATAAACATATTTGTTCGTGTATTTTTATATATTTTATAAATATGTGTGCGTATATATAAATAGATTGAAGATTTGAGAACAAATGAGAATTTAATGATATAAAAAAGTAGTTATTTTTGAAGCAATATGAAAAAAAAAAATAAAATTTGACATTTTGATCAAATATTTTAGAAAAAAAATATATAAAATATTTGATCAAAATGTCAAATTTTAAATATTTGTTTGTATGGCTTTGAAAATCAAAGAGCAAAATACTTGATCAAAATGTCAAATTGTAAACATTTGTTTTTTATTGCTTCGAAAATAACTACTTTTTTACATCATTAAATTCTCATTTGCTCTAAAGTCTTCAATAAACAGAACTAATGCAATGATGTCGACAGATGTTTCAAGTCAACACAAGTTCATTTCGATTTGGAATCTGATTCGGCATTAAAACAAGTGATTTACCTATTTGTTTTAAATTTTGTACTTTGAATTATTTACACATCAGACTGTTTTCCGAGGCAGTGCCTCCCTCGCATCCTTGGAGAAAATGCCCCAGCACCTAATGTTGACGTGCCCTCCTCATTGGACCCTGAGGATAGAGCAACATCTGCTCACTCGGGTGGATTGGCCAATTTCCACAGTGATGGCGACAAAAGCAGACATCCTTGCAAAGAGAGCCCAGAGGACTCGCAGACAGCGTTCGCGTCGGGCTACACGCGCTACAGCAGATGGTAGTCTCCTCAAAAGTCAATCATTTGCACTTTGCCATATCTGAAGAGACAGGACATGCATTCCCGTCTTCCAATTTACCACCTCCACACAACGCATTACCACATCAGTCGCAATTACACATCTTGTGGAAATTCAGCTATGCCGCATATCGCCATTGGCCGAACTTCTGAAACTTGCTGAGACCATGAACGGGTATTATTTCACACAAAATCCAAGAAAAAAATAAAAAATAAGAAATTATATGTTCCATAAAAAAAAAAAAACTTAAATAGAACGTATGTATGACTATTGCCCCTTTTCCACCAACACATTTTGAGAGCCGGTTCGGAGCCGGTGCCTGCGCGCGAACCAGTTCCTTGTGTTTCGAGTCGAAACTTTCGACAGCCAAAGAACCGGTTCGCGGCCGCCAGAACTGGTTCCAAAGCGGCACCAACTCTTTGCTGGACTAGAACCGTTCTTTTAGCACGTCATGTTTACGTCGGGGGCTGGGGCGGCTTCAGATGTGTTCTAAACATATTTTCTGACCATCGCAAAGCCATGAGAAACTGCAGAAACACGCAAGCGTTTTATTTATTTATTTTTTTAAACATAAGCAAAGAAGAAAACAGTCGCGATTGAACAAATACATGGAAAGAAAAAAGACACAAGACATGGGTACATAACTTATCAGAAAATATTACATATCAAACGAAAAGATTAAAAGACTTACATATTTCAATTGTTTTTAAAGTTTTCTTGGTACACGAGAGATAATCCCAAAGCAACGTAGCCTACTTGCAAGCGACGTAAACAGTGACGTAACGACGTCGTTCCCTGGGCGCTCTAGTCAGTGGAAAAGCAAACAGGTTCTGAACGGGTTCGCAAGTTGAACCAGCTCCGAACCAACTTTGAACCAGCACCAGTTCCGAACCAGTTCTTTTTTCGGTGGAAAAGGGGTATATTAGGACCAGTTTAGACCAATTTATAATAATAATAATACAAATATTGTATTAAGTTAATGGGAACTTCTCATGAGAAATTAACGTGGGATGGTTTTGTGTGTGTGTTAACCATTTTTGAGAAATAAATTAGCTTGGATTCGAGGCTCAATGACCATTTTGAGAACGGTTGAGAACCACTGTTATAAAGAAAATTTGTATTATTATTTTGGGGTGAACTAACATTCACCCACAGATGGCCAATCACAATGTCCAAGGAGTAAAGCTTGGTAAAGTTTGGCAAATGGAGCAAGGAGTAAAGTATGGCGGATGCATGAGTTGAAACAACGTCTCACTGGCACTTTCCAGATAACATGTTTATGGGTAATTGAACTGATGTGCAACTAGACGGTAAGAAAACCTCTCTGATACAGTGTTCATTTAAGTTAATACCAGGGATGTACAGCACAGTGACGCTGGATTGATTTGCTGTGTTCCTGATGACAATGTTACTCTGACAGTCAGAATTAAAAAGCCGGGCCTATTGATTTCCCCTCAGCCGCAGATGTCACTCAAACGGAGGGACTGCCACGGCCTCCATGTTTGTGGTTTCTCTCTCTCTCTCTCTCTGCCAGCTGCTAAATGAAAAAAGACGTCTTGGCGACTCATCTAAATGGTAATGGTCTGATCTTCCACCTTTTGTCCGAGGCCTGTGGCAAATCAAATGGCTAAATATGGGTTGTGCTCACGGAAAAGGGAACTTTTCCTACTGTACGAACTTCTGTCTCCATGACCGTGGGGGTTAGTGTCTGCTTTCTTCCGCTGCCAGGAAAACTCTTGTCCAGTCTTGGAGATGAAAGGAATGCATGGCTTTTTGGATGGGGCAAGTTCTAATCTGCCTTGAGCCCCTGGATACTCAATCCCTAAAGCTGTGCCATTCGTTCTTCCAGGAACAAATAATACCCTTCCCATTTTCCCCGCAACTTTCATTGGATTGTAATGCAGATCTCATGGCAAGCGAGTGAGACTGGTCACAGCATGGAGCTGGCTGACAAATAATCCCGGATCCTTTGAAAATCAAAAATAAGACGTTATAATACTGGCCAGCGCATGAGGCGAAATTAGCAGGAGATGAGTTCATGCGAATCTGGCAGGAAATTAGCTTGAAATGTTGTCGGATGTGAGATGACTGAAGGGCATGAGTTCAAACGCTTGGCCAAAAAAAAAAATTTAAGGTTAATCAAGGCTGAAAGAACTTCCAAACAAACTCTCGAGCTGCTGCCTTTTTTTAACATCAGGACTGCTAGTTATCTTCACCCTAGTAGGGATCGCTTTTTAACACGTCTCAGAAGAAGTCAACATGAAACCGCATTCACAATCCATTTATCCAAGTGAAACAGAATATAGTTAAAGGAGAACTCTGGTCAATTTTAACATTGAGCTCATTTTTTTGTACATTTTTCGCGCACACGCAAACTCGACAATCGACTACTGTGGGCTTCGACCAAAAACAGGAAGCAAATGAAGAGTTCAGATGCAAAAGCCTCTAAATGCCATTTAAAATTTTCTTCTAAAATTACCATTTCAAATAGAGGTATGTGAGCTGGCTGAATTAACATCATTTTTATTCATATCTTTCACATCTACTGCAGTCAGATTGACCGTGGTCACTCTTAAAGGGTTAGTTCACCCAAAAATGAAACTTCTGTCAGTATTTACTCACCCTCATGTTGTTCCAACCCCGTAAGACACTTCGTTCATCTTCGGAACACAAATTAAGATATTTAAGATATTAAGATCGCTCCTGCATACTAGTCCATAGGCTTCTTGAGGGACTGACTTGATGTCCTCGAAAAGTCATTAAAGACATTGTTAAAATAGTCCAAGTGACTACAGGTTTATCAAGTAACAAAGTTTGTCAAAAGACGAGAATACTTTTGTGCGCAAAAAACAACAAAAATAACGACTTTACTTCAACTATTCGTTTATTTCTCCCTCTGCGCGAGTCAGGTTACTAGTTTAATAGCGTAAGCTTTTGTCATTGTACGTCACACGCATCACACACATGACCAGCGTCGGCCAATAGTGAGCCTACGTGTGACGAAGCTTTACGCAATCATACTACGTTAACTGACTACAGGCCCATGGAGAAGGAAGTGAGTAGTTGAAATAAAGTCGTTATTTTCGTTTGTTTTTGCGCATAAAAAGTATTCTCGTCGTTTGATAAAGTTAAAATTGAGCCACTGTAGTCACTTGGACTATTTTAACGATGTCTTTAATGACTTTTCGATGCCAGCAAGTGTCATTCCCTCAAGAAGCCTATGGACTAGTGCAGGAGTGATCTTAATATCTTAAATATCTTAATTTGTGTTCCGAGATGAACGAGGTCTTACGGGGGTTGGAACAACATGAGGGTGAGTAAACACTGACAGAATTTTCATTTTTGGGTGAACTAACGCTTTAATAACACCACTCACATGGCTGTGCGCTCGTAATGACAAGTCAAGGATGTTAAGAGGCTAAAAACAGGTTTAGAACATGCCCCATTGAAGTCAACAGGGTGTGAATTTTAAAAAGAGAATAAAACTGTGTAAGCAACACCGATTTTTGTCGTTTTTGTCTGTACTGACAGCACTCCAAATTCCTATTTCAGTAATTCCACTTAAAAAAGTTGCATTTATTAGAATGTAATTTACAAATTTACTATAATTTCAGAGTTTGAACTGTTTCTTCACCACTTTGTCCCCCAGTGTACAATAAAGCCAAATGTGAACAACACCAGAATCAAATACAACAATGACACATGCGCAACACCACCTGGAACAAGCATTTCAAAAGTAAACAGTCATTTGGGATTTCATATAGACTTTAAACCATAAGATTAGGACATACCATCATCTTTGCTTCCTCGATCCGGAAACTCTAGACCCGTGTTTCCCAGAGGCGGCAAGCCCAGATCTGTGGGCAGATGAAGGCCACTCGTGTTATCCTCCGTCAGCTGGTAAATCTGCCTCTGCATCGGCTGTAAATGCCAGTTGAGTCCGAAGAGGTGCATGGCTGCAAGAGAAGGAGCGGTACCAGATGGTAAATTTACTTCTGTTGGAGCAGTGATTCCCGATCATGTGCCTTGTTGTACATTAGTGTAATTAAATTAGATTCACCAAGGAATACTATAGACACTGCATCAGAAAATTAACATCCTGAAGGCTGTGGGGTAATTAAACCAAGGCTGTAAGAAAACAAATATATTTTGACTTGATTAATCTTTGGCAGAGTTTAAGAGCACCAAGAGAACCACCGCATACTGCAGATTAATATGCAAATATGATGTCATCGCTGTTGTTGGATTTGAAGAATGGACATTCATTAATTATCAATTAAAGATAAAAGGTATAGCAATGTGTAGGCAAACTGCATATGCCATATATAGTATATAGATTATTCTCTTCTGCTCACCAAAGCTGCATTTATTTTATTAAAAATACAGAGGAAATCATTCCTTAAAATTATAATTTAAATTATAATTTAAAATTTATTGTAATGTATTTTCAAATATAATTTAATCCAGTGATCAAAGCTGAATTTTTAGCTTCATTACCCCAGTTTTCAATGTCGCATACAGTAAGTAAGATTTTTTTTAAATGAAAAAAAGATCAAAAGTGATAGTAAAGACATTTAATGTTAAGAAAGATTCCTATTTTAAATAAATTTGGTTCTTTTGAACGTTCTATTAATCAAATTCAACACTGATAATAATAAGAACCATTAATAATAATAATTAAGCACCAGTAAAAACTGGTGTATGTTTCGTAGCACTGTGTAAACAAACAATTTAACCAAACAAAAACAAAAACCAAAAAAAGTTGTCCCTTATGGGCAAAAAAATAATAATAATAAATGTTGAACAATCCACAGACAGAAAAGCCAGAACCCACAGGGCAACTTTTCATCCCCATTAACTTGCTAATCCCCCCACAGTGGCTAAAGAGACAAGGAAATGATCAAGTCAGCAGGAACACAACAAGAGGTACGGATGAATGCATGAGCAGAACCAAAAGACACAGCGATATTTCACAAGGTCAACAAAAGAAGAAACCGTTGGGATGAACTCTGATGGCGCAGTGAACAGGGAAGGAGGGGCCAGGCATGATGGATCACCAGGACAAGAATGGTCAGGACCAGCTTAGCCAGGCAAAACCTTGTCCTGGAAGTCTTCAGTCAGCAGATAAAATGCCAACAAAAGGCCTTTGGAGCTCTTTCTTAAACAGTGGACATGGAAGTTCTAAGCACATGATGTAAATAACCAAAGAATCCAATTAAGCTTGTGAAGCTGGGATGAATACCAATTCACACTAAGTACTTTACTGGTAATTGGAAAGTACACACTGTTGGGTGTGCGGTAAAACAGTATGAGTTTGTGGTAAAACAGGATGACAGATTCTAACATGCGCCGAACACTGTTTGATTTTTTGGCAACTTACAATATTACCAAAGTTTTACATACAGAGACAACTATAAGCGAATCATATGGTTGTTCTCCCAAAAGTGTAAAAACTACAGTTTGGAGGCACTAAGCATTCAGACCAGTCTGATTTAGCAACATTGGCTCATTGGTTGGAAGTTAAAGGCCCCGTCCCAAATGGAACCCTAAGCACTTGCGATCCTCCTCCAAGTCTACACTTTCGTGATGCAGTTTTGACTTCAGTAGAAGTCTGGCAAAAGTGAGCATCAAGGTCATATTTGGTAAATGGTAAATTGACTGCATTTATATAGCGCTCACAGACCCAATGGCCACCAAAGGGCTTTACATATGCCTCACATTCACCTATTTACTCACTCATTTCATACACCGACGGCGATGTCAGCCATGCAAGGCGCCATCCAGCTAGTCGGGAGCAGCTGGGGTTAGGTGTCACAGGCACCTCAACACTTGGTCAGGTGGAACCAGGGATTGAACCACCAACCTTCTGGTTTGTAGACAACCTACATGAACCACTGAGCCACTGCCGTCCCATATACTACAAAGGGGGCGCTCATGAGCACCCTTCTGAAACCTAAAATGAAAAATGGGACCCCTACGGTCATGTGGACTTAATAGACACATGAAGGTGGGTGCCATTGAATGAGATAGTCTTATAATGCATCTTACAGTACTGATAGTATACCTATTGGGGTGCAGACCAGAGTATGTAAAACAACTACTGGTGGACTATGGCAGTGTCGGAGTAGATAAAACAAATGATCTCGAGCCTCGTTCGGATGCTCCATTTGTCTCCCTACATGAGTTCCCGTTTCTCCTTCATAAGTACAGAGCTGGTTTCAAATTGCACTAGTGGTTTTCTCTGCCACACTCTCTTGACAACCCGTAGTGACAATTCGGGGCTAAAATTACTTTTCCGCTCCACTCAATATTTCGGAGAGGTGACAATGTATTTGTTTTGTGTGGCAGCAAACATCTTGTCTCAATCAGGGTGAGAAAAGGTCTAAATGAATGATTTATTCTTCTGTCAAAACATTCCTGAAAGAAACATATAGCTGGCGTAATTACCAGACCTCCACTCAATCTTGATTTTTGTGTGAAAGGACACTAAAATTATTCAGCAGATTCTTCGATTAAATAATGCCAAAACCAAAATAAGGCAAACAACTTTACAGTGACACTTGTTTGCTCATAAGGCAACGCTCGTAAGCAAGCCCTTTGTAGGAATAGTATATAAAGTGGAGTGAAAAACCCTTTAAAAAAGTCCAACCAGATAAAAAAAGACAGACTAGAACTTTATCTCAAATAATCAGGAAATGTCTGGCACTGGACTCCATAGGAACAAAGCAATTCATCAAATCATTTTTTATCATCATAAAATCATTTCCTGGTGTTGGATGTTATTTCTTTCAAAATAAAACTGTGCAAAGAACATCACTAGAAATAGAACAAAGTAGTAGAGACACTTTGTTTCTTAGTGTTGGTGGTGGGGGATTGTCGGGTCCAATAATAATGAAACTAAGAGGGAAATGCCTAAGTGAAATGAGTAGGGGCTGATTGGCTGGAGTGGTGTTTATAGAGTGAACGATGTGTCTGAATTCATTTTCAAAGAAAAAAACAAAGAGCTTCGTCTAATTGCTTCATTGGGTCTTTGCTTGGATATCCTCGGTCCTGCTTTACATGT
Organism: Cyprinella venusta; assembly: GCA_038021265.1. Classification (NCBI taxonomy): domain Eukaryota; kingdom Metazoa; phylum Chordata; class Actinopteri; order Cypriniformes; family Leuciscidae; genus Cyprinella; species Cyprinella venusta. Next base: position 4,680,684 of record CM075881.1, on the reverse strand, counting down.
TGTAAAATCAATGATCCTTAAGATTCTGCAAAGATGTGCTTGCCCTAGCTTAACCAGAGGCATCAAATTGGCAGTTTTAAAAGCCCAGTGCACGGCTCACAGACTGCGGATCAAACTAGTCGTGACAAATGGAGAGTTCTGCTTCGCATCCCTTTGCATGTTCAGCCATTAATTAAAGCCATATTACTTGGTAACCACCCCGCATTTACTAAACGGTGAAAATGTGGCCTGAAAAACGATGAAGCCTTTGACAGGCGTTGCCATGGCGCGTGAAAGTGGCCATCCTCCAGCTTACTCAATCAATAGCCATTTGGAAAATTGCAGGGCGTGCATTTTGTTGATTGCATTCCGACAGATTTGGACCGTTCTGACGAAAGATCTGAATGTCGCCGTTACTTTTGCAAGGGAGCATTTGTGGAGGCGATAAAAAGTCGCGGCTGTCTTGAGAGACAATATAAATGCAAACGACCGGGCGCCTCCGCCCCCGTCGGTACCGCTGGAATTGACTGTGTCAAAGGCGGACAGACACGCTATGAGACAGATGGCTTGGTTTGTCATCGCCCGAGATCGAGTAAGGCATTCCTCTAGCTCGCTCTCTTTTTCTGCAGCACACTAGTTGATTTGTGGCTCTGTGGGAGGAAGCGGAGAGTTCAGTTGGCGCATGGGCAGTGGGGGTGGACAATTGAATCCGAGGCATCATGGGTCTAGGTGTCATTCCAAATGTCGAAGTGATTGCTCCTTCAAGGGGCCCATCTTCCATCTGGACCCCTTTGCTACTATCTAGCTCTGATGTAAAACACCTCACACTTCTTCTTCCTGGCCACCCCCCGCACCCCAAACCTCATTATGATTTATGTCCGAGCTGTCCCGGTGACTATGATTTCCAGAGTGCGTTGGAAAGAGTCCAGCTTATGAAATATGTTCCCCTGCCTAGCCCAAACTCTTCCATCATCCAAACTCACTCAGTCTCTTTCTCTCACTCTCTCAGCTGTCACTCAGGCTCCATGAGTAGAGAGCAAAGCAGGAACAGGTGGAAACTGGGTGTTTTTAATGAGGGTCCCACTGGAACGGCAAGTGGAAAGACCCCACGACCTGTTGAGAGTAAAACGGCAGCCGTGCTGAAATGCAAGCGGCCCTGCAATCTCTGCTTTGCCAGGCCAATTTGGCAGATTCGTTCCAAATAGGAAGCAGAAAGCTTGAACTAAACTACTGCTTTAGTTGAGTTCCTGAGTGGCACACAAGGCTCATTACTGTTCCACTTCTGTGTTTAAAACCTTTGCAACACCTCCTGAGAAAACAGACAACACTATCTATTCCACATTTACCTCCAAAAAACAAGAAAACACTATCCCAGGTCAAAAAAAGAGGACAGTCCTGCTATCTGTGGGAAGGGTAGTCCCAGGTTGAGAAATGCCATTTCTTGCTCATCCATCATAGAATAGACAGGGCGCATTAGCAAGCATATGGTTAATTAATTCCCCTTAGACACTTGAATAGATGAGCGTTGGACACGGCAGCTCTCAGTCCCTCTCATTAGCCATCTAATTACTCTGACACCCCTCCTGCAGAGATCCTGGTGTGCAAGATCTTTAGCACTTTTTGGGCATCCATCTCATATTCTACTGAATCTTCATCAAGAAACATGTCTAAAAACAGAACGGCAGATGGGTATAGGTACCAGACACCACTTTTGCAAACTAATACCTGGTTAAGATTACACGATCATTTTTGGTCTGTTACGATAGTCACTGTGTCAGGCCCCGTTTACACGAGAGCGATTCCGGGTGAAAACGTAAACATATTTTATTGGATGTGCCTTCCGTTTATATGGCGACTGCGTTTTTGAGGCTTAAAAAACGCAGTCGCGTTTTTAAAAAAAACGCTTTTAAAAAAAACTAGTAGCGAGTGACTTCCGGAAACGAACGTAAACAAACAATGGATGAAGCGGTGAGTGTTGTATTGGCTGTCCTGTGTTCAGAAAAAAGTAAAAAAGAGAGAAAACCCGACAATATACACGTTCCTGAATTGTTCAAAGAGGACAGTATGGGGTGTCAATCCTCCAAAGAGAACTTGAGGTAAAATAGTGTTTTCTTAAATGTTTTTACTTTTAGTTTTAGCGTCGCGTCGCCCGTTGTCGTTTACGAATCCCCACGACACCCTACGTCAAACGGATCGTGCCAAAATTGGGCTAAAATCGTGTAATCTGAACCAGGCATAAAGTGAGATAAACAAGATGACAGATGACTGAGGCGTGCCCTAAATTTACACACAACAAAACTAGGAATTTGGAGTTTACGCTGATTAAAACAGAAGGTCGTTAAGGGAGACTACTTCATTCAGAGAAGAGTTTGTTCTTGAAGTGATTTTTTGTTGTTGTTTATCTTTCAGGTCTGTGTGGATTGCTTTAGTCGAGCACACATGGATTTTAAGCTCTTAAAAATCCCATGTAGGTGAAATCAATCTGCAGACAAACCAATGAGACCTTCGAGAGCACTCTTGAGAGTTAAATTTCCTCACTCAAGAGTGCCTCATCTTTTCACACAAACTCCCAGCGGAACTTCCTGTTTTTCCCTATGTGCCCTTCTCTGGTCTCACTTCAAGTTTAGACTGTTGACTATCAATGAGAGGCAGTGAAATGCACATCATCAGTAAGTTAGTAGATCAAAAAGTCTCAAAGCCATTTTTCACGTTCACTCTGAAGCTTACAGGAATCTGTCAGGAGTGAATAATATCTACACTCCAGTCTGGCCACGGAGAACGCGCTTTCCCAGAATGGCATCATAAAACAGCTTTGATTTGGCCAACACTTAATAGTAACTTGCCAATTTGCAAGGCAATTTTTATCCACAGAGATGCTACACTAATTGTACAGAAAGTTCCCCTGGGATAACCAACTGCTCAAGAAGACTGTGGTGGCTGAGCGGGACTGTGACCTAACTTCCCAGTTACAAAAGAATTCATATTTAGGTCACAAAAAGTCTCTTCATTATAATTTAGGCTACCACAAGCCAACATGTCACAGTGACACAACCGCACAACCTCTACAACAGCAGTTCTCAAACTGGGGGCCGCGCCCCCCTGGGGGGGCACTAGATGGTGCTAGGGGGGCCGCAAAGAAATTCTACAGTATGAAATTATTTTTAAAAATTATTTTACCTGTATGTAAGTTTGGATTGTCCTATGTGAACTGTTTTTTTTTTTTTTTTAAATATGCATTTTTAAAATATTATCAATTATACATATCATATTACGCTGAAACATCACCAAACCGTTGAGGTTGCCTAGTAGTGAACAATACGACATGAACATGCTGATAAATGCCAAGACTATTTAAAATGGCCAAGTTTTTAGATAGAGGATACAGTGTCTCGGCTAAGGTCACAACAGAAGAGCCCAGCGTGAAAAAAAAAGAAACTGCGGAAATTTGACGACTCGTACATAAAATATGGCTTTATGGAAAATAGTGACGGCAGATCACAGAGCACACTGTGAAAAATAAAGATTGCTGAAAAAACAGATTTCTGTTCAAAATTGCAAACCAAACTGCAATTTTTGGAAGTTCCCTCAATTTTTGCAAATTCCTGCAATTTCATCGCATAAAATTGCATAAATATCCCACATATTCCATCGCATTTTTAAAGAAAACGGGCCGCGTAATCAATCAATTTTTGCCCGCAACAATCACAAAAAACTCTGCGTTTTTCGAGTACTGAATAAATTATGGTAAATGTTATATATAAATCGCAAATTTTTTCACAAATTTTTGGAAATTACCACCACAAAATCAGTCATTTTGATCGCAAAAATCACACAAAAAAATCGTGAAATCCTGGAGGGACTGACTATGAACATCACAAATTACTGTTCAGTATTCAATACTTCTAAAAAAAATCTAAAATTTGTAAGTAAAATTGTATATTTGAGGATGTTTTCGTTATGAGTTTTCTTTTGGGGGGGCCCAAAAGGATTCACCCTACACAAGGGGGCCTCCTCCTGAAAACGTTTGAGAACCACTGCTCTACAAGACCTATAAACACCACCAGTACTTTCAATCCAATCCAATACCTTGTGTTGACATGACATGCAATACAAAAATATACTTTGATGAGGGTAGAACTGAAAATACATCTAGCTGGTTGTTATTCCGGAGGAAAAAAAGGGACAGAAAACAAAAGATTGACACTTCAAAGTCAATAGACAGTTAGAGTGAGTGTCTTGTGGCTATGAGTGAGGTTGCATGTTGGGAGGTAAAATGAGGGCCCAGCGAGCTAAGAAATGAACACAGAGGGAAGCTGATGACCTTCAGATGCCGAGGACATAATGACCTTCTTAATGAGCATGCCACCACTGAGAAAATGGCACACGAATCCCAATTTTGCGAACTCACTCCTTTCAAGAATGCAGTTCTTGCAAACTACACACGATAAGAATAGGGGTTGTGGGGGGAAATAGCTAAACTATGCAGCAAGTCAAAAACATCTGTCAGGAGGTTTAATTGGGTTCATTAGACAACACAGCTAGAGTTACCAATTACAGGCCTACATAATTAATTGCACTTGAAATTAAATATATTTTCTCATCAGCTTTTAATTAAATGTGACCCCTTGTTGTTGATTGAAACCCAGATTCTCGGGGTGAGCTACGGTTTCATGCGTGTTTACCTGAGGTGCACGGGGAGATGAGCTTGATTTTGGAAGAGGGTTAGGATGGGGTGGGGTGTCTGTAATTACACGAAGTGATTAAGACGCATCAGGTCGGTGGGCTTTGCAGGGCTCCTAACAAGGTCAGAGCTTAACTAGCCCTCCAGCTAACTCGGAGAACAACTTCATTAAGCTCAGTGCTTACAACAGTATCTAGTTTTGTTCTAAAACGATAGTGGGCTTGTTCCTATAAGCTGTTGCCTGTTTTAGACAGTCTTTTCAAGGATAGCTCAGATAGCGAGACACATTTTTTCCAATGCATTCTCAACACTGGGCACATAATGAGGCATCCTTATAAAAAGCATTGTTGCCTACTGTTTGGTGGCCTTTGCGCCTGAAGCACATATATGATGGGTACACTCTCAGAAAAAAGGTACAAAAGCTGTCACTGGGGCTGTACCTTTTCAAAGGGTAAACTTTTGTCCATTTCAGGTGCTAATATGTACATTTTAGGTGTTAATACGTACATTTTAGATGTTAATATGTACATTTTAGGTGCTATTATGTACATTTTAGGTTTGATATATACATTTCAGGTGCTAATATGTAGATTTTAAGTGTTAATATGTACATTTTAGGTGCTAATAAGTACGTTTTAGGTGTTAATATGTACATTTTAGGTGCCATTATGTACATTTTAGGTGTTGATATGTACATTTTATGTGCTAATAATTACATTTTAGGTGTTAATATGTACATTTTAGGTGCTATACGTACATTTTAGGTATTAATATGTACATTTTAGGTACTATTATGTACATTTTAGGTTTAATATATACATTTCAGGTGCTAATATGTAGACTTTAAGTGTTAATATTTACATTTTAGGTGCTGATAAGTACATTTTAGGTGTTAATATGTACATTTTAGGTGTTAATATGTACATTTTATGTGCTAATAATTACATTTTAGGTGTTACTATGTACATTTTAGGTGCTACTATGGACATTTTAGGTGTTAATACGTACATTTTAGGTGCTAAAATGTACAACTAAGGTACCAATATGCAGCCTTTGGGTACAAAAGTGTACCTTTTGAAAAGGTACAGCCCCAGCGACAGCTTTTGTACTTTTTTTTCTGAGAGTGTAGGCAGCATACTAGTTTTTGGAACATGGATCTCTTTTAAAACATTGCAAGTTGCCACACTACCTACATGCTAACCTCTAAGGCGGAATCCAAACGATTACATAAAGTGATTAAGAACATTTTTCATAAAGCAGCTACTAAGGTCAGTCACTCCACACCACATAAATAGTATGCATCAAAACAAGGCACATACTGTATGATTACCTTACGGTATGCTGGTCATTAGCGTTTTGAGCAAAGCTGAGCAATTAGCATTATCAGCTAACAGAATTTTAATTTAGCTTCTGAATAAATGTAGGGAATCACAAGGTAGCAATTAAATTTTCTTTTTTTTTTAAATAAATGAATGGATGGATGGATGGTTAGAGCTCATTTTAGTTCTGTTGCAATGCATATTTATTCTCAGTGCCTAAGCCGTGGAAAGCTGTTTATCTTTAATAATGAAAACACATCTGTGAGATCTCCATTTGTATGCACCTTGTGCAAATGACTTGCACTCAGCCAGCCCCGCCCCCTTTCAACTTCAAAAAGTATTATTTCATTTTGCTGTCTCTGTGTTAGATTACACAGAACAATTTACATTCAAAGCAGACACACATTATGCAAACCCATTTCAGGCTGTCCTCTAAAAGATATTGAGTTATACAAAACATTTTTGTTATTATTGATTTCCTTTCGAAGGAATAGACAAACTTTATTTGGAAATGCTCTAGACAAGCTCTTATGTTCTCACATTTATGTCGGATATCCCACTTCTTTAATGGGATTCAGAATTGTTAGCAGACACCGAGTAACCACAGTAAAGCTCAGGTATGTTCATAGTCTAATACTGCAGAACTAATATAGCTGCACATTCAATGCATCACAGAGAGTTACTGATTCTATGTGTTAACCACGCAGGAAAAATCTAATCAAACTGTTGCTATGGCTCGATCATATCTCACTTAATCTATTGTCCATTATTGATTTGGTTCACTGACCAAGCTGAATACAGTTATGGAACATTGAACTTTCCTAACAATGTAAGAGATCAATAATGCTCACTGTAATCTGCTGGAGCCGAGCTTTCAAATGATTGAAAAGTGAATCGCATACAACATCTTTATATGCGTCACTACTCTGTCACAAGGAGGAAACAGATCAAATTCGACACAAAAGTCATATCAGTCTCTTTCAGTGAGATTTACTGATTACCATCAGCAGCTTGGATTCAGAGAAGAAGATTGCATCAGCCTTGATGACAACAATATAACAAGTACATTTAACAAGCATAACAGTTTGCTGACCACTAAGTTGGTTTCCACTTGTCAGGATTTGTCCGATTTGTCATTTTTAAACCATTTTTACCCTTATCCACCAAAAAAGAACTGGATCGGAACTGGTGCTGGTTCAAAGTTGGTTCAACTTGCGAATCCTTTCAGAACGTGTTTGTTTTTCTAACTTCTGACTAAAGCGCCCAGGGAACGACGTCGTTACGTCACTGTGTACGTCGACGTACGTCTTAGCTAGAAACGGTTGCAGGTACAACATTACTTTGGGATTATCTCAAACTCGTGTACCAAGAAGGCTTTAAAAACAATTGAAATACGCAAGTCTTTTAATCTTTTCTTTTGATATGTAATCTTTTCTGATTAGTTATGTACCAATCTCTTTTTCTTTCCATTTATTTGTTCTATATTGTGACCGTTTTCTTCTTTGCTTAAAATGTTTTCAATAATTTTTTAAAAAAGAATTTTTTATATAGAAACGTTTGCGTCAAATTCAAGCATAACAATTAAGGCGGACTCCATAGTGTTTCTGCAAATGTTTCTCCTGGCTTTGCAATGGTCAGAAAAGATGTTTAGACCATATCTAAACCCCGCCCCAGCCCCCGACGCAAGGATGACGTGGTAAAAGAACGGTTCTAGTCCAGCAAAGAGTTGGTGCCGCTTTGGAACCAGTTTTCCTGGCCGAGAACCGGTTCTTTGGCTGTCGAAACACAAAGAACTGGTTTGCACGCAGGCACCAGCTCCCAACCGCCTCTCAAAATGCTTTGGTGGAAAAGGGGTATATGTGTCCCGTAAGCTGGTTATCCTGGCAGACCATCTAAGAGTATCAAACCCCCTTCAAGCTTTTGGTTTTAACTCTTAAATGCATGAATGTGAATGAATGTCAATCATTATTACATATTCGGGTTTTAAGCGACCCTGATTATATCTAACACGGATGGATCTCTACCTGTTCCAATAATATAAAACTCTCCTCAAATTAGAGTAAAAATCCATGAACAATAAAAATAAAGCCTATTTGGTTACACTTTATTTTCGATAGTCACTTTAGATGTTCTACAAATTATAATTAACTTTTCAACTACATGTCAACTAACTCTCATTAGAGTATTAGTATATTATAGTAGACTGTTAGGTTATGGTTAGGTGTTAGGCTTTGGGTTAGGAGAATAAGTTTCCTTATAGTCGCCAAATTACTTATAGTCAGTTGAATGTCTGTTGGGGGACCAACAAAATAAAGTGTTAGCAGATAATGAGCAGACAGTCTACTAATACTCTAATGACAGTTAGTTGATATGTAGTTGAAAAGTTACTTATAGTTAGTAGAATGTCTACAGTGGACTATCGAAATAAAGTGTTACCGCATATTTTGTTACCTTTTGGAGCTTGGACAGGTTCAATTTGACCAAATTAAGCTTTACATCATCATCGCTGTCCTCGTCAGAGTTCATTTCTCAGTGCATTCAGCATATTCACAATCTCAAACACATTCTCAAAACTATCATTTTCAACATCTTCATATTCAATATTTTGATGGCTGACAGCTTCTTCACCAGATCCACCATCAATTGACAGCGACGCTAATATTTGATTGCGTTCAGTACTTGAGCTGCATTTCAAATTTCGCTGATGACAGTTATATTCTCTCTGACAGTCCTATTCTCTTGTTTACTGCCTGCGGTAACTATGAGTGAAACGTCACTTCATAATCGTATGCGTTTAAGGGTTAAAGCATAAAAAAGAAACCCATAAGCCATCTAATATATTGGTCACATCTTTGACGCAGCCTTAAGGGTGGATGAGGACGTAGAAAGGTGAACTTACCGATAAAGTAGGCCAAGAGGAACACCAGGGTGACGGAGATGAGGATGGCACTGAGGGCGGCACATTTCCAGTTGCAGTGCTTGTAGGGTTTCTTCAAGCTGAAGGCAGGCCGTGAGAAGGTGTTCCGTGGCAGGGGCCGGGGTGGAGGCGAGTATACCGTGCTGGACGTCAAAGGGTAGCCGGGAGAAGTTGTGCAGTACAAGGGTGAGGTCCCGCCAGGCTTGAACAGAAAGTGTCTGCAGAGACGCAAAAATGCTGTTGCTTATGTTCAAAAAAGCATGGGCCGTTGGAGAACACTGTGTGATGAGTGTTTTCTCATCATGTAGAGTGTGTAGGCTTGTTTTCCCGCACTGGTCAGTACTGCTGTCGTCAAGCACTTTCCCAAGCTGTTGCCATAGCCACCTCTAAGTGCTGGCTGGCAGCGAGACGCACTGTGCCCCGCGGGGTGCGTTATATCGAAATTTTGAATCAATATCAAATTTAATTTACAGGCCGAGTGACCACAGTGGACTCTTGTTAATACAAGCCCTCGTAGTGACTTCTAACTCACCTTAAGGGTGCGTGTGTCAAGAAGCTGTACAGGATGTACATTATCAGGTCAGTTTATTCACTGTGGCCAGTTCTCTTGAAATGAGATGCTACTGACGCTCAAAAAAAGCTTAGTTAGTTAGTAGGTGTTGGAATCAACGGTGAAGTCACTGACTTGGAAAACTGCAGTCAAGCTGTACTGACCGGATGAGAGGAAGCTCAGACACAAACCACATTAGCCTAATGAGGTACAAGAACAGACTTCCAAAAACTCTTAAGCCGAGTCCACACTACAAGACAAGCTTGTTCAGCTGGCTCCCCTTCATGTTTTAAATTTGACTCGTCTACGACCAAAAAGCAATGGCAGTAGCCTCTCAGCACGTCTCACCGAAGCTATTCCGAGTGTGTGCACTAGTGAGACTACTCTCATCCCTAGTTATTTTCCTGTTTCCATTCATATTTGAATTTGAATTGGTAAACTTGAACAATTTCATTGAAAAACTGGACATAATTTGAAAATGCATTGTTTAATTTGAATCATTGCACTGAAAAGAATGAATCTGAACTGTATCATTTGAAATTCATTCGTTTGGAACTGAAGTCAAAACAAATTCTATCCTCACTGAAAATTAAACTCTCTATACATCTTTAAATTCACTTCTCACAATTCAGATTCAGTTCTCAAATCCAATTTCAAGTTACTGAGACAGACATCCGGGTAGTTGGAGAATGAAGGAAGAGCAATCACATTTTTATTTATGTAGCGCTTTTCGATAGATGAACCGTTAGAATCGATAGATGGCGTTTATTCAAGAAGTGAACATAAAGATATAAAGAGATTTTTATTTTAGAGATATAGGATCTAAAGGATGTAGAGATGTAGGATTTATCAACACTATCTCACGCCCAATTCGAACGAATACGACAAATGAGTAAGAAACGTTTAATTCGTACGACCTCACTCGTACGAATTTGTACGATTTGTCTAAACCCACGTGACGGTTAGGTTTAGGGGCGGGGTAAGGGGTAGGTCATTCGTACGAATTCATACGAATTGGCCAATTCGCAACATATGTATGATTTAGCAAAATCGTACGAGTGAGGTCGTATGAATTGTTACGAATTAGCCACTTTTTAATCATTCGCCGAATTCGTTCGACTTGGTCGTGAGATCGGGTTGGATTTATATAGAGAGTGTGGATCAAATTTCATAGGACTTCAGTTCCAAATGAATAGATTCAGTTTCAAATGATCCAGTTCAGATTCAGTTTTTTCAATGCAATGATTCAAATGAAGAAATTCAAATATGAATGATTGAATTTCAGTTTCTGGTGGCACATATTTCAGCCCATATCTTTCTCTCACTGTCCTGTCCAATTATAGACTAGCATTACAGGGATAGTTCACACAAAATTAAAAATCTGTCATCATTTACTCACCCTCGAGTTGATGTGCGCCATTGACTTATCATACTATGGAAGTTTGATTTTCCATGTTCCTGAAAATATCTTCTTTTATGCTCAACATTTTTGGGTGAATTATCCCATTAAGTTTGTACCTTAAATGTCAGATTCTCTAAGAACAAACTGTTCTCACTGAAAGTGCTATTAAAAGGAAAGTTCACTCAAAAGTAGCATGTTTCTATCTTGTAATGTGCACTTGGCCTTATGAACAATTTCTTAGCAAAGAATGCTAATGCATTCAGGGTTAATTAAAACAAAGTTGTTAGTTTGGTGTTAAAAAAAATAAATGATTAAAACATGCAATTCATATAGTAAGTGATAAAAAAAATGTTAGATTGTGTTACAAATTGCACTATGTAATGAGAAACAAGTAGCACTATGCAGCATGGCAAAGCAGATTCCGGCAGCCGCGGTCAGATCATGCAACATACCCATCAGTGTAAGCGCCGTCGCGGCGAGCTGTGGCCAGTATGTCCATCTCTATAAAGTTGTCCTGTAAAGTCTCTAGGAATGTCTGCTTTGCTATGTTTCTACACACAGGTGGAGAGATGGACAGATGGAACGAGAGTGAGACATGCGTGCAAGAGGGAGACACAGATGTGCAAACACAAAAATGCGAATTTGAGTAAATGGACAAGAGTGAAGAGGCCGACGAAGACAAACAAACCCCATTTTCCAATGACAGGGTGCTGGTGCCGTATCCAGAGCCCAATTTGGAACCGTTCCACGTTTTTCAACGGCATGAACATAAAAAACACCCTCTCTGAACTCAAAACTATTAACCGACAACCTCAGAAAACAGAGGGCGGGAGAATCTCCTCATCAAGTAACTCCTCAGTCTAGCAAGACTGATGTTAAACAAAACTAGTTCAAGCAAAAGCTTACCGATTTCATTTCCAAAGCCGCCCACAGTGATGTGTATTTAATTAAACAACAGTAAGTTCTCAACCTTGAATCTAGCTGGCGGAGGTCCAAGTGTGCTGATGTTTTGTATACCAGCTTTGAATGTTAAAATGTTTTGGACACTTTCAAGTAGGGATGCACGATATATCGGCCACATTATCGGTATCCGCCGATAAATGGTCATTTTTAATGTTATTGTTATAGCCCAACAAGAACATTTAGCCGATATCTAAAACGTAACGCTAGTGACAGTCGTAAATCGCGGGCTGTTTATTCCAGTGGACGCAAGTTGCAATTAAAACAATAGGAGGCAATGGCGCAGCGCTACCCAGCAACAGCTCAGTAATGGCGCCCGCTTACTTCCGGTAGTTTCGGATTCGTCTATACATCTTTACATCTCCTCACGCGCAGTATAGCAGGTGTGGTGAAGAGATGAGTCCCACCTTAGGACCCCATAGTATGCCAGCAGTATGCCTGATCTAAATATGTTCTCACGATAACTTGATAAAAGCAGTTCGTTGCCATCAAGTTATATGTTTATTTGTTTAGCGCTTTTCAAGTAATACGTTTATTTGTTTAGCGCTTTTCATAGTAGGTTGCGTCAACAGCAGAGGAGAAAGTCCGCGAAATTGAAAAATATTACTGATATTGTGTCGTGAAATGTAATTTTAAGAGTTTTTAAGTCGAGAATTTAGTTGTTTAAAGCTCAAATCTGTGGTTTATTTATAAAGATTGCGCCTTTTTAAAACATTGTTCTGACGTTTTCGGAGTTGTCAGAACCAGGGATCAGCAGCACATCTAACTAGCCCGCCTGGAACAGCCTTAACTCGGCTAGTCATTCTGACGTTTGCCGCGGATAAATGCTATGCTACTATTAGCTAACTAAAAAACAATAAGAACAAGAACTGTTTAAATTTAAAATCTGCAGCTTCGGTTATATACTAGTACATGAAACATATAAGTTAAATTACATTAATGACTCCTTATAACGTACTTTAAACGTGTCTTATAATAAACTGATTTTCTCTAATTTGTAACCAGGCACTAAAGCGATTACGCATAAAACTAGCTTTGAACCAATCGGATCGCTCGGGTCCTAAGGTGGGACTCATCTCTTCAGGGGGGCTCATCTCTTCACCACATCAGCTAGCCGAAACTCCTTCTTTGTGTTTACGGGTGTGACGTAATGACGCAAAGACATGCTCGAATTTCCCACGGAAACCCAGCAGTACCACTGGAATTAAAATTATTATTGCAAGTTAACCGTTTTAAATCTAGCTATGGCAAGCAGATAGTTTTGACCACTGGCAGAATATATATATATATATATATATTAAAAGAATTATTTTGGATTATTTTTAACTTAAAAAAGTTACGGAAAGCAGCTTTAAAGTGCAAAATGTCTGTCATATCGCCTACACAACATTAAAACAAGAACATAATTGTGTTTGTATCTTGTCTTTTAATGAGGAGACTTGATTATAATCAGGCTCTCAAAAATTGTCTAAAAATTCGGATTTAGATTTATCGGCCAAAATATCGGTTATCGGCTTTCAAATATAAAGAATTATCGGTTATCGGTATCGGCCAAAATTGTCATATCGGTGCACCCCTACTTACAAGACTCTAAAAAAAATGCTAAGAGCTAACTGTCATGAAAACATTAGTCTCTCCAACCTGTTGAAATGTGGGATCGGTTCTGAAGGAGTTCCACAGGTACCCTAGATGAGCACCAGCACCATTTCGGAGAACGTGGGGAAACAGAGACATCCTTATGGAACTAAAGTGCGGTGTGGGGTTTTTATCCCCGTGAAACCCAGTACGCCCCACCCGAGAGCGCTCACGTTCCTTTACTGCACACATGTACCTTGTGTTGTACGACCCATGCCCCTCTCTGCAAGCGTCCTGTTCTTCTCTGATAAACATTAGAGTATTCTGGCTCCTTTATGATTGTGGTTAGAAGAAAACAAGGCATTACTTTTCCATTCACCTTCACGTTCTTTGTGTTTCTGGGGCTGACACAACACTTTTTTTCGAAGAATCACACATTATACTGACAGAATTCCCAAATGGTTGTGCTAAATCCTGCTTTAAGATGTGACTTACTCTTTGGAAATATAAATGGTTTCATAAAGCAGAGGTTTATTAGCATTCAGAGAGGAACTCTGGTTGCATTCAGTAAAGCATGTCTGCTGTAGCTTGGTTTCCCCTGAGATGGCTGTTCCATAAGGGAAGACTGAGATAATGCGATGGAGAAATGAACCGTCAACATGCACTGGGCAGGCGCAACACCTTCAATTCAACAAGAGAAACTGTTTGTTTTCTTTTCTTGGTGGCTGTTCCAGACTGCCTGCTCGCTTCACTCTGCTGATTGTCTTTGGCTGGCGTATGTACATTTGTTTCGCTTGTTTGGGCATTGGGAGGCAAATTAAAGTTTTAAACGAAGGGGAGAGGGCCCCAGGGGCCAGTTTTGGAGGAGTCGGAGAAGAATACAAAATAATAAAAAAAACAGCCAATAAGAGAATGGGATTGCCTGGCTCTCGTCCAATGAGAGGGCTCGGTAAGCCTACATATCCAGCGACTCATCCGACCCATTCCAGCCCGCTGTACAAAAGTCGTGAGGGGAACCATTACAAAGCCATTAGCTAAAGCCTAAATGACAGGCCATCTTTCACTGCCCTTGTGGATATTGCTAATGGATATTCCAATTTCATCAGAGGGTTTCGGATAATTGATCGCTCTTTTTTTTCTTTCTTTTTAGACAGGAGGAAGGGATGGAGGGTGATGTCACTGATTTACTCGGTTTCCGGCACTCTCCCCACGCCGCATGTCGGCTGGTGTGACCATCTGTTTCCCTTTCCTATGGGAATACCTGGTCCAGATGAAAGTTTGGGGAAAACCATGATGTTTAATCAGTCATTATGTTGCTAACTGTCCCTCCACAAATTCAAATTAACGTTCATTTTCCTGTTGAGTGGACCGTCCAGACTCATGCCGGTCACAAACACATCAAGAGGACAAAGAAACAGATTCCAGGCATATATCCCAGTGCTTATGCTTATTATGAAGCTATATAACGTGTAAGACACTTTCATTAAGTTGGCTTGTGAAAGCCAAACTTAATGAAAAACATAACAACATGCCTAATGATGCTAATGCTAATGATGCTAATCATGTTAGCTTCTTGAAAAAACATGCTAGCATGATGTTAGCTACATGCTACATTACCAAAGACATCTATCTATCTATCTATCTATCTATCTATCTATCTATCTATCTATCTATCTATCTATCTATCTATCTATCTATCTATCTATCTATCTATCTATCTATCTATCTATCTATCTATCTACCTATCTATCTATCTATCTATCTATGCATCGATCTATGCATCGATCTATGCATCGATCCATCCATCGATCCATCCTTCCTTCCTTCCTTCCTTCCTTCCTTCCTTCCTTCCTTCCTAATCTTTCTTTCTTTCTTTCTTTCTTTCTACCTAATCTTTTTTCATTGAAACTAATCTTTCTATCTATCTATTATTTATCTGTCTTCCTAACTTTTATTTCTTTCTAACTAATCCGTCTATCAAACTTCAAACTACTTTAAACTTCTTCAAACTCTCTGGTCTGGCTTTCTCAAGCCAACCCCCTCTTGCTTTCTTTTTAATTGAATTGAACAAAAATATATATAGTGTACAACAGTGTAGTATAGTATATTGCAAAGAAAGAAAAAATCAAATTAAATACACTAAAATGCTGAAAAAAAGTTACTGTATATATTTATTTTTAACATATCTTTTCAGCATTTTTGTTTCTGTAATGACATATGGTTTTGGGGAGATGTTTGGGAAACCTACTTTAACTTTGCAATCCCATCAGTAAATCACAAGGACTTTGAGATCCGAGACTATACAGATGCTCTTAGCACCAATCTATAATATTAACTCATATTTATTTTTAGCTACTACAAATGTTTTGAGACATTTGAATTGCCGGCTGGGTTGAGCAGAGCAGGAGGTGGAGGTAATCGGAGTATCAGCATGTATCATTTCTCTTCAGGCTGGTCTGACAGCGCTGATTTGCCTCCGCCATGCATGAGGAGCGGCCTGAGCAATGCAAACAGACATCTGAGAGGTTCATGACTGATCTCCTCCACACAAGTGCCTCAGATAGAGGCAAACAGAGCAAGGGCTGATGGGAGATAAATATGGAGAGCCGAGTTTGTAACAAAGCCCCCTTCAGAACCTTGAGAGAAATCGCCATCCATCTATTGCATTTTGGGCTTGAGATATTAGATCAGGAACACTGCCTGGAAAGCCCAGGAAAACAATCCCTTTCTCTTGTTGTATATTGTATATTTATATTTATAAAGCTGAGCCGTATGAAACTTCCATGGATGGACCGTAAATTCAGCTAAACGCTCGAGGTCATTCCTACTATAAGCAAATTTTGGTATTTTTATTAACAAATAGAGGAATAAATATGAAAAACATGAAAAACTTCATGCAATTCATTAAGAAATGCATCAGGTACTTCAATGTCTTTCTTATCGAATTAAAATGTTTCAAACAAAACATGTTTTAATGAAAATATTGTTTTAATCTTGTCCCTTGAATGTCAACATCCTCCAGGAAGTGACATCATTTTGGCGGGAAAACAAACACCAATAAGTATTATCAATAGATTTTACTAGATTTCTGTGAAGAATTGGTTTGTCTTCCCATCGAGTTATACAAAATATCAGAAAACGGTATAAAAATGTCCAAAGACAAAGAAATATCTTCAAGTTCACACCTCATTTAAGCTAACTTGGCTCTTAATTTCCCTTATTTTAGGTTCAATTTTGTTTTATCGTCTCCCTATCAAGATTTATATGTTTAAGATTGACCAGAAGATGTTTTTGAAAGTGAGGTTTACTATTTTAATGAATGACACCACTTCGATGCATCAAAAGCTACTGCATAACAGCAGGAATGACCCATTAAACTATATTGTGTATCAAGTGGAAATAAAAGGCAACATAAAGTCTCATTAACTATTAACAGAGTAGTTTATCTTTTACCCAGATACAAAAAGCATAATAAACGCTTCATGCAGCCAGCATATGCATGCCTTACGATGCATTATAAACGCCTAAAGTTGTCACTCATCATCACAAAGCTATTGGATTAGCCATTTTATCATGAGAACAGCACAGCCCCAAAATGTACCTGGTCTCTAGAGGAACGTTGCTGTTGAGAAGCCAGTTGTCCTGGGCACTGCCTGAATCCTGGGCACTTGTAGGCCCCTCATTGGGAGCCGAGCTATCGGTGGGTGCCGGGCTCGGGTTACTGCGCTGGGTGTAGTTGCTGTGGCTCAGAGAGCCAATGGAGGCGGTGTGGTGCTGACTGGGGGAATGGGAGTGTGACAGGGGCAGCGGTGGCGTTCGCAACCGGGAGTGGCTCTGGAACGAGCCCTCTGAAACGAGAGAAACAGCACGATCAGCATTTCAACTAATTACATTACTGCAGTGTTCATTAGCATGTGGTGTACAGAGATTTATCAGTAACGTTTTTTTCTGATACTGCACAAGTAAACAACTCGATTTTCAAAGATAAGTCAATGATAAAAAGAGACACCTAGCTTAAATGTTGCATCTAAATAGATCGCCGGCTTCTAACAGCTGGAATCTCGCAAATACTCATTAAGTAAAAAAAAAGGCTGCAGAAAATCTGTCATTATCAAGTAGACTGAATTACCCTCGTGAACCTGTTTGAAATTCACGCCATGATCAACCGCAGCTTGTGTGGCTGGACCCGACAAGACAGCTTCAGCTTCCGACAACGCTTTTGTCAAATAAAGCCACTTTGCGTCATGGGAGATGGGGGCTATCAGACATGAGATTGTGAGCATCAGATTGTGGCAGTCCAGATGCTGATAAATACCCTTGTGTCCTTGTGTGCTCCACAGCCATTCATTTCCATATCTGCTAAACCATTCATCAATCAATAAACTAGCGCCTCATTGCGCTAAGAACCCTTACTTAACAAGAACAAAGCAGTTTCATTTTACACCTGTCAGCAACACTCAACGGCCTCTTTACTGAGAACTTAAAACTGTTGCTAAAGGTGAGACTAGCACGCTAAAGATGTTTTATTTACATTCAACAACTTTACCATTGTTCATTAAAGGTGTATCTAATGTGCTATGGATGTTTTATTTACATTCAACAACTTTACCATCGTTCATTAAAGGTGTAGCTAATGTGCTTTGGATGTTTTATTTACATTTAAACACTTAACCTTCATTCGCTAAAAGGTCTAGCAAATGTGCTTACTCTTTACTCTTTTATAAAAACAACTTTCATTTGATAAAGCTAATGCGGTAAATATGCTTTATTTACATTTAAGAACATTACTTTAATTCGTTGAAGGTATAACTAATGTAATAAATATGTTTTATTTACACTTAAGAACAACAACCTTCATTCGCTAAAGGCATAGCTAATGCGCTAAAGAGTGAGAACAACTTTACCATCATTCCTTTCATTTGATAAAAGAATAGCTAATGAGCTAAATGTTTTATTTAGCTTAAGAAATTTACCTTAGTTTGTTAAAACTGGTATAGCAAATGTGCTAAATATTTTATTTACATATAAAAACAACTTAACTTTCATCTGTGAAATATGGAAGCTTGTTTCCGCCACTGAATAAAAAAATAAAACAAATAATTGTGACTTTTTATCTCACAATTCTGACTTTTTTTCTCAGAATTGCGAGTTATAAAGTCAGGATTGCGTGTTATAAAGTCAGAATTGCGAGATATAAAGTCAGAATTGCGAGATATAAAGTCAGAATTGCGTGATATAAAGTCGGAATTGCGAGATATAAAGTCAGAATTGCGTGATATAAAGTCGCAATTCTGAGAAAAAAAGACAGAAGTGCGACTTTTTATCTCACAATTCTGACTTTTTTTCTCACAATTGCGAGTTTACATCCCGCAATTCTGACTTTCTAACACATAATTGCGAGTTTATATGTCGAAATTCTGACATCTTTTCTCAGAATTGTGAGATATAAACTCGCAATTGCGACTTATCAGGCCAATTCTAAGGGGAAAAAATACTAGTTTAAATCTCACAATTCTGACATTATATCTCACAATTCTGACTTTATATCACGCAATTGCGACTTTATATCAAGCAATTCTGACTTTATAACTCGCAATTCTGACATTATAACTCACAATTCTGACTTAATAACACGCAATTGCGACTTTATATCTCGCAATTCTGACTTTTTTTCTCGCAATTGCGACTTTATATCTCGCAATTCTGACTTTTTTTCTCGCAATTGCGACTTTATATCTCGCAATTCTGACTTTTTATCTCGCAATTGCGACTTTATATCACGCAATTCTGACTTTTTATCTCGCAATTGCGACTTTATATCACGCAATTCTGACTTAATAACTCGCAATTCTGAGAAAAAAAGTCAGAATTGTGAGATAAAAAGTCGCAATTATTTATTTTATTTTTTTATTCAGTGGCGGAAACAAGCTTCCATAGTGAAAGATATAGCTAACGCGCTAATTATGTTTTATTTACATTAAACGGACAATATGTAATTTTTTTGGCCACCAGGGGTCACTCATTTCACATAATAACAAAGACGTACTTTGATGACGTCAGGAAAGAGCGTGGGCTCGCGGGAGTTGTTGTCGCTGTCAATGACAACCAGCTCAGCTCATGACATGATCGTTTTTTACAAAATATACGGATATACAGCATCTCTCTGTAGATTTAGCTTGTCAAGAAGCTTTAAATGCAACCCCAATGTTTACCTGTGTCATACTTCTCCTGCGCGGCTCGCTAACAGCAACAGTTGGCTGATTTGAATGAGACGACCGGAACGGGCAGCGCTATATGCGCGAGCAGCACCGGGGGACAGTGCATCTCGTCCCTTTTACTGTCTATGATCTCGTCTGAGTGAGCGCTCGTGAGCGGCCACGTGATTTACACGCATAAAAATACGTCTTACTTTTTTTTCTTCGTCATTTTCTATGCTTTCTTGGCGGTAGTCCAGTGTTCCCCTTTGTGTTTGGTGGTTTCACCGGGTTCCGCAAGGAAGTTAGAGAAAATAGTGGAGTCAAAGGTTATATGACGCCATAGACGGACGACGAAACGGAAATAAAGAAACGTCCCGTGTATTCGAATTAAACTATAAATTTCTCCGTATTTGAAAGTTGGTTGAAACTGTCGGGATAATGTAAGTACACATCTAATAGAAATATATAACATAGATACAGTTATTTTTGCTATTTTTAAAGCCGAAAAAGTACAGATTGTGGCTTTAAAGAACAATCATTCGCTAAAGGTATAGCAAATGCGCTAATTATTTTATTTACATATAAAAACAACTTTACTTTCATTTGTGAAAGATATAGCTGATGTGCTAATTATGTTTTATTTATATTTAAGAACAACAATCTTCATTCGCTAAAGGTATAGCTAACGCGCTAATGATATTTTAGAGTAAGAACAACTTTACAATCATTCACTAAAGGTATAGCTAATACATTAATGATACAGCTAATAAGACATGTTTTATTTACATTTATGAAGAAGAGCTTTACCTTCAAATACTTACAAAAAATGGTGTCTAACAAATATGTTAATGTAGGCTATTTGCAACAGTATTTTAGTAGGCTTTCTGACAGATATGAAATGAATAAATAGGCCAGACATAAACTGTTTATTGCAAAAATAGATTTCACAAGACAAACAGACATGAATTATGCACAATAATGTGCCATCCCTCACAGAGGGTTATCTGAAGCCCGACAGTAATTGTCTTTTGTAACAAAAGCAATGTGTTGATGGCTGTAGCTGCAGTGCGTTTAACTAGATGAAGCCAGAGACAAAACTTGTCAGAAACTGTCAGCAAAATGTTGAGTTGAAATTGTAAACTCATTCTTTCTAAAATACCGTCGCCAAGAATAATAAAACGAAAAGTCAAAATCATTTATCAGATGCTGGACAATCCTAACCTTTATGGATAGTTTTTTAAGACCTCTTGGGTCTCATATATGGTCGAACCACAGAACTGCAAAAAAGTGCAAATATTCATATTTTAACAAATTTGCTTCACTATTTTTAAATAAAGAATGAAAAAATAGAAGATTATGGCACACTGCGTAATAAGTTTAAATAAAAATTCATTACGTGGACAGCCACACATTTTTGCACACCCTAAAAATATCAAAATGCCTTTTTTCAGCTGTCAATCGATTAATCACGATTAATCGCATCCAAAATAAAAGTTTGTGTTTACATAATATATGTGGGTGCACTGTGTATAATTATTTTATATATATACACACACACATGCTTGTATATATTTAAGAAATATTTTTATGTATATACTGTATATAGATTTATATATAATTTCTATTATATATAAATATACATATTTTATACATAAATAATATTTGTTTCTTAAATATACATGCATGTGTGTATATTTATATATGTATACACAGTGCACCCACATATATTATGTGAACAAAAACTTTATTTTGGATGCGATTAATCGCGATTAATCATGATTTATCGTTTAAAAGCCCTATTAAATCTATATACAAGTCATTGTCTGTGTGAACTGCAATCAAAATTATAATTTTATTTTTGAAACAACAAGAAAAAGCATTCTTGAGGATGCTTGTGTTGTCACTCGCCTGAACTGACCTTCACAAGCAAACTTCACAAACTACTATTGAACAAACACAGCAACACGGACAACAATGCGCGACATTGAAGTCATAAGCAACCCTGAATCATCATTCCTTTCTTTTGAATACTGCAAAAGTTGCATGCTTCGAAGGTCTTACCGCGGTTTCACACACCGAGCGACACAGTATGTTCTCTGTTGGAGGCATGTCACCGGGGTGAAAGAACGCTAGTTCGCACATCTCTCATATGACTAAATGAGTGCTTTGCACCATGTGGTGAGTGCACATTTCTACTGAAGATCATTATGGGATGCGTCACTGACAGGGACCCCTTTACTTCTTTTTTTTTCCCTTTCATTTTTGGGCACAGGGCCGGATCATTTGTCAGAGCCAGTGACAGATGGGCCCGTACCAAGCCGCATTCCCACAATCCTACGCTACCAATTACTCAGAGCTCTGTTGCGTCTCTGAGCCAAGCTGATGATGGCCCTGATGAAACCAGATCAAAACAGACGGAGAGCTGGAAGAGAGGAAAACCATTTCCTCAGAACTATGAAGGTACGCAACATTACAGCTACCAAAGTGATAAAACTCAATGAAGGTTAATGACAACACGACTTGATTTATCATATTGCTTGTCTGTCTGAACTTCTAAGGAAAAAGTGCTTGAATTAGATTTATTTCTAGCTTATCGCAATCCAGCATGCAGTAAAAGGAAGTCATTCATAGGTTGACGTCCTAATGATTATAAAAACTGTGGCATTGAACTGAAATACAAATTTTTTTTCAGGGAAAATGAATTATAAACAGGCCCTCAGGTAACAACAACAACAGCATAAAAAAACACCATTACGCATGTAATGAATGCTACAAATATTAATAAACTACAAGTTCAGGCTATGCATCACCCAATTCTAAACACTTAACAAAACAAGCTTTTGTGTTGTGTTTTCGGAATAAGTTGAATAAGTTGAGGGGTTTAATAAGTTGCGTTAAAAAAAAAAACAATGCAGGGTTTTCTATTCTCTAAACAGCAGCCAGTAAACCGAAATGCTGATGCAGCGTTCAAGGGTTGGGGCTTTATTTCCATTGAGAAGCACAGAAGGTAAGGCTCATTCGAGTCCTTGAGACAATGAGCATAATATGAAGAGAAGTAATGATTCAGCAGGAACAATTGAGAGCAGTCCAGAAGGACCTGTAAGAGTGGAAAGGTCTTTGATCGATCTTGTTTGCACAACTCTGTTCAAGAGCAAAAAAAAAGTTTGTTTTGCCAAAGAAAAGAGAAGGCAAAGAAAAAGGTCATGGCGCTCAAATGGTCTCCAGAAGAGGAGCCAAAACAGTTTTCAATATCATATTTTCACACAAAATCTAAAGGAAGGAATACAAAAATCACAATACAAACAAACTAGAATTAAAAAAAAGGATTCAAAAAATTATATATTTTAAGAAAAGAATGGACATTATTTTTTTCTGTGATATTCACCCTCTCTTGAGATTAAGAATATAATAGGCACCTAATTACTCTAGATGACACCTTGCTGGACGTAAAATTGCTTTATGATTACAAGACAGCAAATGAATAAAATAGCAATTACAAAGGGAGACAAGTAGTTCTCTGTGGAAATCGCATGGCATATTTATGTAGATTAATACAGTGTTTTAAATGGGGGAGGGGGTGTACTCCAAAGAGGTGCAAGAACTTTACTAAAACGTGTTAAAAAGCTAATTTGATCTGTGAGGATGTGCTTGATGAGTTTGACTCCGTTTAACAACTGATCACAGTCCAGAAATATTTCAAAAGCTCTTCTCTCAAGCTCAATATTTAAAGGCGTCAAAAGCCCATTAAAGTTGTCTGAAGTCAATCTCCAAGGGAAATTGGGTTGCTTCAGTCAGCAGAGTTAGTTAATCAACGGGTGATACTAAAACATCAAACCCTGGAGCAGAATTGGTTTGTGTTTATGATTGATTGATAAGAAATGAGGCCATACAAACATATAAGAATTACAAAATTCACAGACAGACAGACAGAGACAGACTAGCAGACATACATATACAGACAGACAGATAGATAGTTTAGACAGATAGATACACAGACAGACAGACAGACAGACAGACAGACAGACAGACAGACAGAGAGACAGACAGACAGACAGATAGACAGATAGATAGATAGATAGATAGATAGATAGATAGATAGATAGATAGATAGATAGATAGATAGATAGATAGATAGATAGATAGATAGATAGACAAAAATACATAGACAGACAGACAGACCAACAGACAGATAGATAGATAGACAGACAGTTTAGACAGACAGAAATACAGACGGACGGACAGTCGGACAGACGGACAGACAGATAGATAGATACACAGACAGTTTAGACAGACAAAAATACGGACGGACGGAAAGATAGACAGTTTAGACAGACAAAAATATGGACGGACGGACGGAAAGATAGACAGTTTATACAGACAAAAATACGGAGGGATGGACGGAAAGATAGACAGTTTAGACAGACAAAAATACAGATAGGCAGACAGATAGATAGTTTAGACAGACAAAAATACAGACGGATGGACAGACAGACAGACAGACAGACAGATAGATAGATAGATAGATAGATAGATAGATAGATAGATAGATAGATAGATAGATAGATAGATAGATAGATAGATAGATAGATAGATAGATAGATAGATAGATAGATGGATAGATAGATAGATAGATCAGACAGACCGACAGACAGACAGACAAAAAGATAGATAGACAGTTCAGACAGACAGACAGATAAAATACAGACAGACAGACAGACAGACAGACAGACAGACAGACAGACAGACAGACAGACAGACAGACAGACAGACAGACAGACAGACAGACAGACAGACAGACAGACAGACAGATAGATAGATAGATAGATAGATAGATAGATAGATAGATAGATAGATAGATAGATAGATAAAAATACATAGACAGACAGACAGACAGACCGACAGACAAAAATACGGACAGACGGAAAGATAGACAGTTTAGACAGACAAAAATATGGACGGATGGATGGACGGACAGACAGACAGATAGACAGACAGTTTAGACAGACAAAAATACGGACGGACGGACGGAAAGATAAACAGTTTATACAGACAAAAATACGGAGGGATGGACGGAAAGATAGACAGTTTAGACAGACAAAAATACAGATAGGCAGACAGATAGATAGTTTAGACAGACAAAAATACAGACGGATGGACAGACAGACAGATAGATAGATAGATAGACAGTTTAGACAGACAAAAATACAGATAGGCAGGCGGATAGACAGTTTAGACAGACAAAAATACGAACGGACGGACAGACAGACAGATAGACAGTTTAGACAGACAAAAAAACGGACAGACGGACGGATGGACGGAAAGATAGACAGTTTAGACAGACAAAAATACGGACGGACGGACAGACAGACAGACAGACAGACAGACAGACAGATACATAGATAGATATACAGACAGGTAGGTTCCACATTTGGAAAAGTATAAGCCGGGAACAGTCTATTTTCATTTATAGTTACGAAATAACAGTCTCACTCTGTTTCTCACTCCCTCATTCTCAGCGAGAGTGAGAACTCGTCTGATGTGCCTTAGACACCCATCAAGTGTGCAAGGTGTTAGACTAGCTGAAGAATCCATCAAGATCCCTCCACAAGACAGACAGAACATTAAACCGCATCCACAGCTAAAAATGACCATAGACCCTGCCAGGTTTGTTTTCTGGTTGCAAGTGCCTGGATGCTGTTTTCCGAACAGCGCGAAGAGCCGACAGCCACCCTGAGTGTTAATGGAAGGTTGTGTGTCTGTGGTTTTCACACTTTTTCCTCCATTCAATCATCACTTAAGATGTTGTTCTCAACCATTAGGAAAGACAGATGCATGTGGTCCCGTACGAAGGCGAGCAGATACAGCTTCCGGCGCTCCGAATCAGTCCCGCTCTCAAACTCATCAAGTGTGAGCAACTGACGGCCTCGCCGACACCTTCGCGGCTATACTAAAGAAATACGAAAATACACCTCACTGCATGTTGATTCGAAAATCATGTGGAATCCAAAGAAAATGTGCTGTTTTTCATCAAACGTGTCATTTTTTGTGTCCCCTCGGGTCCTGAAGACATATTTGACGTCGAAACGTGCAGATGGCTCTGTCTGGCGCTTTTTTTGTAATCTCCATGGTAACCTCACAATGAATTATCTAAATAAAGTGATGATTCACATTCTCACAAAAGGTGACAATGCATTAGGAAAACAGCTGGCTTGTTGCAAGTAGAAACATGGACTGTGGTGGCATGCCGGTGCCTAGCTGAACGCAACATATAAATAACCGTTCTCATTAAAAATAATTGCAGGTGAAACTCGCGAGAACGGCGAGTTGGAAAAAAAAAGCTTGTCCTCGCTGCCCTCTGCAGCCACGCCATGTGCCGCTTATTAAATCACTCTTTCCCTGTCCGCTGTGATCTCTCGGAGCGTCTCCCGTGGCTATATGTTCCGGTGCGACCCCGTAAACCCCTAGCGCTGGCAATGGGAGGGGATGATTAAATAAGTTCTGACGAAACCCGACTGATCTAAATGCATAGCTGCACAGTGACCCCACTGCTTAATTTCCACCTGCTCATTCCTGCCTGGTCAACTGCAAAGGCATGTTGTGCGAGCCCTTACAGAGGAAGATCCATACTCTATTAGCGGCCCACTGTGGGCCAAACCCCATGCCGCTCAGCGTAAAAAGATGCTAATACAAGGGGGCCTCTGTAGTGAAGAACAGGGGCTCAGCAGGGAGCCCGTGGCCCAATAGCCATCTCTCCAGGAAGAGGACCCTGAGAGAAAGCCAGGGGCCATGGAGCAACACATGCTCAATAAAAAGACTGCAAGCTTCAACGGGTCTGTCCCATCAAGCTAACAGGACCTAGCGGGCATAGAGATCTTTTACTCTTTCTTTTCGACGTTTTCCAGCTTGCTTAATCTCAGCCTCTTTAAATACAAAGGTTTGGTTCATGAAGTCTAGTTTTGGGAATTTCTTCAACAAAGATAGACGAATGGAAAAAATACAATAATGAATGCAACAGATGCATTTTTTAGCTGATAATATAGAATCTCTCTGGGAGAAGTGAAATTGCCTTAGCCTGAGAACTCTGTCTCTGGTTGATCGCTATAAGCAGAGATGAATTTTGAGAAGTCTAGAGATTTCCCAGCGGTAGAATTTGCGCGTTTAACTCAGCCGCTGTGGCCGGATTTTTGCTCTATGTTGTGTTTAAACACTTGGCACTGGATATTTCAAATGCCAACCACCTCTGTATCCCGCGATTCGACACTTTAGCTCTTTGCAGACGTGTTTTCACGTGTAATTCCTCCTCGATTGCTGGAATAGCATACCAAATTCCTTTGAAAACACACTCTGTGTTCGAATCCAAAGCTCGAATCTCTGAGCTAAGCCTTTTCAGCTTTACTCTCAGCACTGGATCACGTTTCTGGAACTGGAGAATGACTTGTGTTTCTAAAGACACACAAAATCATATCGACACCGGCAACATGAATCTGGGCATATAAACTCCCTTATCAGTTTACATGATAAGCTTACTCTGTCCATGCCCCCCTTTTCTCTCCAAAATTTGACAAATCTGTGCTGAGCTGAGCCGAGAACAGGGCTCTGTCAAAACACAGTTAAAAAAAGTTTGAATATGCTCCCTTAATATCTTGACAAGGCGAAGAAACGAGAACGGGAGGTATTAGCTCGTGTCATCGTCAGCCCGAAACATTTCAAAATATTACAGGCTCAAACCCACATGACATGTCTATCAAGGTATCTGTTTTTGTTTACAGACGGGCAGGGTGAAATGTTTTGGAAAGCAATTTATCCCAGTAACGCTTCCTTTTACAGTCCAGTTACCCATGTAAATACTATGCACTTATTTTAGTAACTACAATTACTGGGTAATAGCTAGTACTAACCCTGAACCTACCCCTAAACCTACCCCTGTTCCATGTACTTACCTCATATTAGCAGTACTTTCTAGGCAAGTAGGGGAGCGCGGGGCTAAATGTAACGCGGGGTTAAATGTAACACGGACATTTTACATAGTTTGTCAGTATCTAGCCGGCTGTCTTTCCGCTCTTTTTCTCTTGCAGCTAGAAGAC
This sequence comes from Cyprinella venusta, assembly GCA_038021265.1. Lineage (NCBI taxonomy): Eukaryota > Metazoa > Chordata > Actinopteri > Cypriniformes > Leuciscidae > Cyprinella > Cyprinella venusta. The sequence continues at coordinate 4,653,020 of CM075881.1, read as the reverse complement.
GGTCTCCCACGAATTTGCGGAAAGTTTTGATTATATTTCGTGAAGATACTGGACAAAGAGTGTTTTGACATCATGAAAGTAAATTTTTTCATCGTAGATTTTTTTCTGTTTCCGGGTTGGATGTATACGCTTCCAAATCTAACTTTATATTGCCTTAATCACTGTCTTGTTGGCTCAAACACAGCATCGTTTTGAAACATGTCAGTAATTCCTAGCGACTGTTAGCTAGGTTTAAAATATGTAATACACAGCGGGGTTAGTTGACACAGTGTTCCAACTGCTGCCACAATGATAATCAAATGAAAACGGAGCCACACAACTTTTCAGGTTTGAGTATACATTTAACTTTGTTGGACTTTCACAAACAATGTTGTAATTTAAAATGTTTAAATTTTAGTGCACTATGAATGATAACTTATTTATTTATTAAAAATATGGCCTGTTTTTAATGTAATAAACCATTTAAATTTTTATTCTAAGCTCATTTGTATTATTATTAATGTTATTATTATTAATAATAATTGTACATGCAGCTGCCACACACAAATCTAATTTAATTGCAATTACAATATTTATATATGTTTATTTTATTTTATTTATTATTATTTATTGCAAAACCGTGCAGCCCTTTTCTACGTCTCTAGCTATGATATTGATCCATAACAAAAGGATGATTGGATGAGGGATGGATGTATGGATATCTACCTATACAGATGCACAAACAATATCAAACTATAAAAAAATAAAATAGTACTGAATTACATGTGTTACACACAAGTGTTACAACTAACCCCTCTGTCTGTTACAGTTAACCCCGCATAAGGGGTAAGTTGTAACATTTGCACTTCTGTCACTTTCAGTGCAACTGTACAAAAATGGTAGGTCCTAGAAAAAAACTTTAAGTGTTCATTTGTAGCAGAGATGTGTATGTTGCTTGTGTAAAAAAAAATATTAATCTAACCTAATTATTTTTTAATTAATTGAGCCAAAACCAAAATGCGTTACTTTGTGCCCCGCTCTCCCCTACACTTTAAGTACCCTGTAAGTACTGTACTGTAAAAGGAAACGTTACAGGCCAACTCTTCGTTAAAAACCAAGGACTATAACAAAGGACGTGACCACCTAGTTAAGGGTCTGTTATTATGCATCCCTCTTATTAAGCCTTGAGCTATCTGGAATATCCGTATTAGTAATATGCTAATACATGGTAATTTAAAGCAGCTAGCTGTTTATTCTCGGTTTAAAAAACGCCTATCCCATTCTCAAAAAGCAGAGAAAATGGGTAAAATTGACTCATTAGGTGGTTTAAGTGAATAAAAAGCAGCGGTTTATCTTTTCTTGTTTTAATTGTGTCCTTGTTCTGTTTAAAGGCTCTGCAAATACAGTTGCCAAACAATCAGAAATGACAATGAGGGTGCTCTTCAAAAGAGCAGGATAATTTCCATAATTTACCACTTGTTTACCTACAATCACAATGGCTACTTTGACACAGCCAGTGTTTGGATTGGCAAGTGTATTTACAAGCAGGTGACTCAGAAATTGGTATTTATATGCAAAAGGACATGGGAAGCAAATTAAATAGGAATATTTCCATAACCTGAGAGAAGTTGACAGCTAAAAAAAAAAAAAAGTTAATTGTTTGCGTGTGGCACTGTGATATGAGAGACTAGATTTTAGGGGTGGGTATTGTTAGGCATTTAACAATTCGATTCGATTTCAATTCTTGAGGCTTCGATTCGATTTCGATTCGATTCAATATTGATTTATTAGCTTCGATATCGATTCAATAATAAGTAAATACACAAGTAATTAAGTGCCTGAGTGTATTTTTAAATAATGTGCGCAGTATTACCAATGTTAAAGAACAAATTGACCCCAGCATGTTTGTTTCCTGTCATGGTTTATTCATCAGAATAAACTGTACAATATTGTATGTGTTGAATACAAACACAACTGTGACAAGCACTGTACAGTGCTTTAACAACACCTCTAAAGTGCATGTAACTAAGTAGTAGAAAGTATATTTCTTTCTTACTATACATTCAAGTTATAAAAGAAATGTAAACAGAAGCACAAAATGCGCATACTCAAAAAAGTCTAATATTATAATTAGAATTTTGTAAACAATAACACTTAACAGCACTTAACAACAATTTTGAGTTATCAGAGGGAAAAAAAGACTAACCTTTTACCCTCTCAGAATAGTTTATATCTCACAATTCTTACTTTATATCATGCATTTCTGACTTTATAACACGCAATTGCGACTTTATATCACGCAATTCTGACTTTATATCCCGCAATTGTGACTTTATATCAAGCAATTCTGACTTTATAACTCGCATTTTTGAGAAATAAAGTCAGAATTGCGAGATGTAAACTCCCAATTGTGAGGAAAAAAAGTCCGAATTGTGAGATAAAAAGTCGCAATTACCTTTTTTTATTTTCCATTCTGTGTCGGAAACAAGCTTCCATAGTTCCCGACTAACAGTGGAATCCAAAATGAGCCCAAATGTCGGCTTTTAATGTTAGTGGTGCAGGCCTGAATCAGGCTTGAACGGAGTGCAGCTGCTGTCCGTCATCGCGCTGTTTTGCTAAAGCGCGACTTGTAAAACGCTGAACGCTCTCACTAGAGTGTAGCCCACAGCACCGCCACTGGCCTGGATGGCTGAATCGATTCATAGGATTTGATGAATCGATATTGAATTGAGAAGCAAAGAATTGCAATGCATTGATGAATCGATATTTTTACTCAGCCCTACTAGATTGCTAGGTTTCAATCATGCAACACTGATCAACCAAACTGAATCGAAGCAGTCCAAACTACTAACAGCCGTATTATACCTTTCTGCACGTAGCCATCAAGAGTTAAGGTTTTTCGCGCCAAAAAACACTGGCAGTGCAGGAATCACTCGACTTCCAATGAAAAGTCACTGACTCGTAAGAGGCGAGGTAAAGAAAGCCAGATCAAACCACTCAGCATAGCCTCTGGCAGGACTCCCACTATTTTACTACCAGGACGCTAAGCTTAATACATAAACGTCCTCTTCTAGGCACTGTGGTATGCTACTTTGTCTCAGTCAAATAGAGCCTTATGGTGCCTTGCATAGCTCGGAGGCAAGAGACCGATTCCTTTGGTGAGCGTGCTACCCCTCACTGGCAGCCCGAGGGTACCCCATAAACCAATGAAAATCACAGCCATTTGTCGGAAAGATAAATCCCATTTTAGCACTGGGGTGCCACCACTAGGTGACCAGGACGCTAGCTGGATGCTGCGCAGAGAGAGGAAAGTTCTTGCCACCGGAGGCTAATTCATTGCTTTACGAAGGCAGGGAGAAGTCTCTTGAGCTTGATGTAATTCCAGCCTTGGGTGGTTAACTTGTAAAGGCTGATCAATTATTTACAGCATTTTTTTGTTCAACTCTGTAAAGAAGCCTTGAGGGAGACGCCGAGAGCTGCCGGTGATGACAGGCTTCATATCGACATGCTCTCTCGCTCTCCTCCAATCATCAAGTGATGCGAAGCTTTCTTATCCGGAAGCATGTTAACAAATCTCATTTCTAATTCGTTCACCAGTTGCAGCACGGACATCGACGGATGACATTATCTTATAGCATTGTCGTTTAGTTCAGAATCGCTAGTTCGTCAGCTAGTTTATCTACATTTTGTCTCGCATAACCTGGTGGTGCTTTATTTTAATGTCACGTCACAGGTAATGGGATGCTAAAAGAAGTCCAAATCACATCAAAGGACATCCCTAGTAAACAAGTTCATCATACCTGAACCCTCTGGACGACAATAGCAGCACAACGTGATGCGCATTTCATCAGCGGCTCATTAGTGAGGACACGGTAACTTGTAAAATTGATTTATCCTGACTGAAATCTCCTGCTGTGCTGGTCACTTGTCCCTCAGCAGGGCAACGGCATTAAGCTTTTTATCATTTACAGGCTCCAGAATTTATTCTATCTATCATTAAAAACTTCTTGACCTTTCTAAAACTAGGCAAAGTTAATGAAGGCAACTCTGCAATGATCTAAAATGGCCGTAATTAAGGTATTAGAAGAAATACAGCCCTGTTGACAAATACTAAAGTTCCTCAGCCGCATAAGTAAAGAGCAATCCTGATCGTCTAAGGATTGTAAGTAAGACAAAGCACAGGGTGAAATTAGTCGTTCTTTCAAACACACAAAGTGAAACACAAAGCCAAGGTTTTCGGAATATCATAAAACAATTAGGGCCAAACATTTTTTTTTTATAAATCGTAATTGAATCAAATTGTCAGAGCAAATATCTACACCCGTAGTTTTTGTTTAAAGTGTATCTATGTCATGCTTAAAGCTACACTGTGTGATTTTTACCCCCTTCTAGTGGTGAAAAGCTATATGACCATCCAGTGAATATTAGTTTTTGTTCCTCTCAATACCAATTTCGTTTTAACTCCTACGGTGGCCAATGTAGTCCAAGATTAACATTGCTTCCAGTTCGACCTCGTCCATGAGTGTTAACTCAAACGAAAACGCGAAAGGCGAAGCTTGAATTAACAGGTATGTCCCTCTTTGGCTAATGTACTTTCAAGATGGAGGGGCAACATGGCGACCGACATTAGAACTCCTTACCCGTATGTATTTCCAATGGCATATTATACACTCACGTGAATACTTTATTACTTGAACGAAGTAAATGTACATTAATGAGCACATATATTTTTGAAAGAACTAAGTGTTTTTAGCTAAGAATAAAATAAAAGAGTTACAATAAAAGAGCTAAAAATAGATATCAGTGTGTTTACCCTGATAATTGATTGCATTATGTATTACACTCTTTTTTTGTATCACAAGTTTTCTGAAATGTTGTGTTTAAATATGCAAATAAGGCATTATAATTAAATACGCACTTGACAAACACCTCAGTAAAATCCTTCAGAATATAGATAGGAATAAAACTTCAAAGTTTAGTGTATGCAAGTGCTGATTTCTGACACAGTGAAGAAAAAAAAACTCATTTTGAGAAAACGGCCTTCAAAATAATTACTGTAATTGAAATCTAAAGACACAAACTGCTTTAAAAGACGCACTTTTGGATGTTTTCTTTCTACTAATCTGAAAAAGAAAAAGGAAAAAGAAACATTTAGCTAAAGAGCCCCAAATCTCAAAACTGTTTTTGCTTGTATGTCTGGCCTTCAACATTAGTAGGGTAAATTCAGGTAAATAGTTCCCTTAAAAAAAATAAAGAAAAGAAACCACAGAACCACTTTCATTTCAACTTGCCTATATTCACCCTATTCAACAAAACAATTAGTAGGAAATTGGCCACACATACTCCCTGAACCCCAGCCAAGAGCTTCTCTTCTCAGCAGGCCTTAGTTAAAAAAGTTCCTGCTAACATCTGACCTCAACTACAACCCAAAATATCCAAAAAATGTATGTCTGGCCTGTGGCTACCTCCACAAGCTCCACAGCTAGGGATGTGGGGACCCATCAAGCAACAGCGATTTCGAGAGGGACTCACCGTTAGGAGTTGCAGTGACCGGAGCGCAGACGTTCCCTGAGCCGGTTTTAACTAAGAATGAATTGGGGCCAAACTCATCTTCTGACTCAGAGTCCCGGCCGGCCTGAGCCCCGCTGTTACCTAGCAACCTTCCCTGGCTCTGATTGGCTGCATGAAGAGGGGGAGGGTAAGGGGAGTCAACAGGGGAAGAGGAGGCAGATGAGCAATGAAGAGGAGGACCTGTAGACCACAAACACAAACAACACACGGGGGACAACTTAAAACACACCTCGCAATGACACCACAGAACCAAAAATGAATACATGGACAGCACAGAAACATGCAGAGAATTAATACAAGCCATGAAAGCACAGATGAAAGCTGTCTGTCTCGTTTCATCTGTCTTTGTTCTGCCCAGCTGAACAGGGAGATTGGCATAACCGTGATAACATAGTTGCTTTGTGACTCCAAAAAATGATTTTTCTTTTTATATTTTCCAAAGACAGATCGACAGACAAGCTTTAAAAAAACAACACGGAACATTCAGAAAGAATCACTGGTGATTAAATAGTGAAACTATTAATCAACAGTGAATAAATTAGACATTGGGTGAATCTCACAAAAACAGATCCAGGCCTATCACCCTGGAAACATACGACATACGACAAAATAATCAGAAACTACACTTTGCATGATAAAACCAAAGCCTGATTTAAGAAAATTATGGTTTTGTAAATTGTGATTTCAATTGTTTATTTGATATGGAATATGATTTTTTAAAGAATTTATCAGCAAGTTTTTACTTGATATATTTATTCTTTAATATCTTTAAAAAAATATTTTAAAATATGCATTGCATTAGACTTATGTACACTTAAAATATGCATATGCATTAAACTAACAGTATGAGACTTTGAGGTAAAAAATATGCTTCATTCATTATGTTTTTAATAGATTTTTTTTGGGGCTCAAACCAGACTTAAGAAATTACATTAAATCATAGATTTTTTTTTATTTTTTTTTTGATTACTCAACTTGGCTTAATCAACCTTTAATTTATTTCTCATTATGGAGTAAATGTATGAACTGGTTTTGTGAAATTTACCCAAATCATATTTACTCAACTCAACAAATTAGACAACCAATGACATTTTGGAAAGTTATTGTACACAGTATTGGACAAATAACAGAACTACTTTGACAGAATATGAGAATGAGACTTCTGGTGGAAACACACACACACACACACATCCTCTGTGAGGACATTCATTGACATAATGCATTCTCTTGCTCCTCCTTACCCTAACCTGATCCATCACAACTAATTGCCTAACCAAACCCCTTAACGAAATTATAAACTTATTCTTAAAACAAGGTCCTGACCCTCAAACAGGGCTTTAAATGGGTCTCGTAAAATGAGGACCGACCAAAATGCTTTTGCTTTATCTTTATCTTTGTTAAAGTACAAGTACAAGTACAAAAAGTAAAACTACAAGTACACTTGTACGTGTACGTGCATTTACAAGTACAAGTACTCACAAGTGTACTTTTATGTGTACTTGTACTTTTACAAGTAAAAGTACAAGTACAAAAAGTAAAAATACAAGTACACGTAAAAGTACAACTACAAGTACACTTGTACATGTACTTGTACTTTAAAGTACATGTACACGTACAAGTGTACTTGTAGTTTTACTTTTTGTACTTGTACTTTTACTTTTTGTACTTGTACTTTTGCTTGTACAAGTACAAGTGCACACACACTATATATTTGTTTCCACTTCAAATGTGCTGATCTTTTCTTTCTGAGCAAATTCTTGAGAGATTTGAGACAGCATACGAATGGGAACAATAGCAGCATTTTTTCCAGCAAGATATGAAACTATCTAAGAGTGAACATTTCAAAAGTACAAAAGTACTGGCACAAGTTCAAAAAGTTTGCCCAGTTATAGGACTAAGATGGGCTTTATATTCCGAGAACAGTGTTATAGTCATTCTTGAAGAAAAAATAGCAAATGTGTAATTACTCTAAGGACGAGACACAGCGGATTGATTGAAAGAGAATTAAGAAATAATTAGTGAAATTATCATATGATCCATTAAAGTGTCAATCAAGCCGTTTGATCTTAATGATGCATGTCTTGTGTTCCATTCATCACTTTAATTTGCCAAACACATTATTTATAATATTATACTACTCCACCTAAAAATGATCAGGAAAACTTACAGTGAGAACATGCTACACATCGGCAAATAACATTTTACATTTATAGCTAAAGTTGTAGTTCAATTAAACATATTTGTTTATTACTTTGGTGTATAAGAAATAATTTGGTGCATGTGTGTTCAGCAAAAAAAAAAAAAAACAGCTATTCTTAAGTCTTTCTTTGCATAAATTGACAAATTGCAAATATAAGCAAGGATACAAACGATTTACACTGGAATTCATTGTTCAATCAACATCTAAACTGTGAAAAACTCCCTCTCACTACTGTATTTTACTGTAAATTACTGTTCCGGTTATGAAATGACACTACTTTTTGAATTGATTGCATTGAAGCATGAACGTCTCTGAAGTGAAAAGCTTTGAAACAACAACCTTTTAATCTCTGATCTTCTTTCAGAAGAAACACACCGCATTACAATAGAGGCTTTTAACAGAGTCGTAGAACTGGTTTGGAACAACTGAGGAGGGACAGGAATAAGGATTTGTTTTTAACTCTCCTTAAATGCCAAGTATTAGTGTCGATGACCTAAAAGATGAGTATTGAGGGGTTTCTCTATGATTCTCTGCTGAAGTCCTTTCTATGAAGTCTGAACTAAATAAATAGAATCTGAGGCAATTCATCTGATGTAAAAGCAGAATAAATAACTTTTCTAATCGAGAGTCAAATAATTTTGCCTAAACTTGTAAAAAAAAAAAGTTAAATCTCAAAACATGCATGGATGGAATTATTTTATAGATGTTTTACCTTTGAACCTAGAGCATGTTTAATTGTCCATTAGTCACGTCTTCTCTGACGGAAGACTTCTTATTGAAGTCCTTTAAAAGTGCTGAAAGTCACAGAGGGGCATGAGCAGATTGGGCATTCGTGTGCTCACGGAGGGGTGCATTTGTCTTACAGGCTGATCGGCCTGTGTTTAATTAATTTTACCTTCTGTAATTTATTTTCATTTCTCTGACTTACAGAAGCACTATGAGAGGAAGGTGTGTATTTGTGTGTTGTGTAAATGTTTTTCTATCCCGGTGGGGACTTTAACCTCAATGCACACAGACTCATGGGGACTTGTGTCATTGTGGGGAAACAAATTGAGATCCCTGTGAGGAAACAAGCTTATCAATTATACAGAATAACATATTTTTGTGTGATGGTTATGTTTAGGGTTAGTGTGAGGGGAGAGAATATACAGTTTGTACAGTATAAAAACCATTACGTCTGTGGAAAGAGTCCCCACAAAGAAAATAAACCAGTGTGTGTGTGTGTGTGTCACAAACAAGTTTATCTGATTATTATTATTATTAATAATAATAACATCAAATTCTACATTTACAATTTACACATATTAATAAAGTAATATTGTCTTACAGAACTTATATAATAAATATATAATAATAATAATAATAATAAATATTTATTTATTTTTTTAAACATATTTTTTTAAAACATAATATAATTGTATTGCTTCAACACATAAAATGATAAATATGTTTTAAAAAATACATATTTATTATTATTATTAAATATTTATTATATAAGTACTTTAAGACAATATTACTTTATTAATATGAGTAAAGTGAGTATGTATTATTTGATGTTATTATTATTATTATATTTCTAAAATTAGAAATATATTTTAAACAAATAAATATTGATTTGCAATTGTTATTGTTACTATAGTTATTTTTGCTCCAATATTAATTTATGAATAAGTATAAAGTTAATATTTACTATTGGATATTATTATTATTACATTGCTTACACATAACATAAATATTAGTTGTAAACAATCAATTAAAATTGATTTGTTATAAAAGTCGATATGTATTTATTAATATGTGTAAAATTAATATTTATTATTAGATTTTTTTTTATTATTAAATACTAATAATAATAATAATTATCATTATTATTATAAAAAATATAATAATAATAAAAATTATTATTATTATTATAACAACAATAACAAATTAATATTAATTTTAAACATAATAAATTAATGTTGATTTTCAACCTTTTTATTATTAGCATTATTGTTCCTACTGTGATAGTATTGTAAATCAATAATTTAATATGTGCAAAACATATTTATTATATTTATATTATTTGTGGTTATTTAGTAGTAGTAGTAGTAGTAGTATAATAATTATAAAAAATAAATATAAGAAATGATTTAATTATTATTATTATTATTATTATTATTATTATTATTATTTGAAATGCTAATCACTGAATAACTTCTTTAAAGTTATAACCTCGGCAAAACTTGTCTAGAAGAAATCATTTCAACACCGAAAAGGTGTTTAATTCTTCAGTCAAATAATTCTTCATCACATCAGATCTCTCATACAGATTTCTGTAGCCTGGAATAACTTGAGTCCGTGTTCTCTTTCAGCCCATTTGCTCTTATTTCAGCTCCTGACAGACTTTCCCCCGTGGCCTGCCCTTCAAGCCGGGCCGATGACTGCAGCGTTCCTGGGGCAGGAACGCAGCGGGGCCACCCGCACTAACACAGGCCCTAATCTACTCAGGAGTCACCTAATTAAACCAGCAAGCCAAGCAGGTAGACTGAGCTTTTCCCGTCGCCACGGCAACCCATTGTATCCCGCAATCTCCCAGGAGACCCGGCTGAACAGAGAGCCGATTGCGAGGGCAATTGGTACAAACAGCGGGGCCAGCTTTCTGTTCGGCTCGGCCTCGACGCTCGAATTACACCGCCCTGGCCTCTGGGCCATCTTCAAACGTACTTTACACTCCGAAGCCAACATCAAAAAAGCCTTCCGTCAGTGAGGCTTTCAAATAAGACGTCACACCGCTTAATTCACTCTCGCTAAGAGCTTCGTAAATTATGTCATTATAATCAATACGGCTGCATTACGGGTAGTCGATCCGTACCATTACGCAGCCTCTTCCACCAAATGAAATAGATGAAGTCGGATGTCGCGCGCATTATCCGACGCGTGCATTATATTATCAACAATAACAAGAACGGGAAGATCAGAGAGGCATCTAGAAGATTCTGCTGGAGATACTGGATTTCACTTATAAGCGCAGTTTGATGGAGAACCCACGTAATGGCAGGGCAGATGAAGGGGCATCGATTGTAAACGCACAACAGCACAGCTGCTGATGCTGAAAAGGAGGATGAAATGGCAGGAAATGAGTTAGTGCCACAGTTCTCGCATCCATAAAATGGTTGAAGTATACGAGGCCATGGGGCAGTATGGTTTTATGACAGTGCTGCTGTGCTTAGTGGGCAAAAACACCTAAAGAGTATGTCGAAGCATCAAATATTAAGCACGGCTTTCTGCAGAGAGATTCACTATGCGCTTCCTGTGCTCCAAAGGTGTGTAAAATGCAATAAGAAGAAAACATTTCTATGAATCAGAGTGGCGTGGAGTGATGAATCTTTATGGTGTTGCAATGGTGATGCTCCACAGCGGTGTTTTCGAAAATCTGGTGAGAAATGTAATAATAAGTGCAACTCTATCACAGTATCAGAGTGTTATTGTGCGGGGAAGCTTTTAGCTGCTGGTATTGGTGTGCTACTCTACTTTAAAAAAGTAATTTAATGTTTTGGATTACAAGAGAATATTGCAGAATGGCTTGGTTCCCAGTCCACATTTGAAAAGTTATCCAACGAGGAATGATCAGATTGTATTTTTCAACAAGACAATGCTTCCGCACAAATTGCAAAGACAACCAAGAAGAGGACAAGTCCATCAGGCTCATGTTTTTGCATGGTCAGATTTTGGATTTGAACCTGAAGGCCTGTTCACACCGGGACGAATTTCGCGCACGTTATTTGGCGACGTTTAACGCTTAGGGACTAAAAAAAGGGCGCCAATGTGAAGCCGCCTTTCCACTGCACACGACATTCGCATACGATTGTCGTATTTCGCCCCCTAGTGTCAGTCGCACGGAACTTTGAAATTGGTCGTGAAGCAACCCCCCTCGGATATTCACGATGGTAAAATGAATGATTTTAATGAATGTAATGTATATCTACACAAAACAAATGACCCTAAATACATCTCAAATAAAAACATACATTTTATAGAGCTAATCAATATAAATATTGATTTAGTAATTATAAAATATTTTTTTATCTGCTATAGTTAATTATAGCCAATATTTTATAAGAAGAGCGTTTACAGAAAAACATTAAAGAGTTAAAATATTTGTAATTCTAGCCTCGCGCTCATAGGTTGTATTAGAATACATCACATCCGGTTGCCCGGTCGCATACGGTTTAGCCGCAGAAGTTCAGATATTTCAACGGATCCAAAGCTCAAATCGGATTCGAATTTTATTTCCGAATATGATCGGAACTCCCCGCAGCTCCCGTACGACTCTCCATTGGAAATGAATGACTTCCGGTACGACGGCGGTCGTTTGTCGTGTGCAGTGGAAAGGCGGCTTGAGTGTGCACACCGACGCGTAAAACGCCACACGTTAAAGTCTTTTTTTTTTTTTTTAAAAAACTCGGGTTTGTTTTTTTTTTGTTTGATACGCTGCGTCAAAAACTATCCGACCAATGAGATTGGCGCTTTTGCTCACGTGTTTGGAGCTTCTGAAGTTACAGTAAAACCAACTTGGGGGCGCTCGAACGACAGCGACTACAAACATTTGATTAAAGAAAACTGATATGGAGTGGTATTGCAGAGCAAATTGGCGCCATCTAATGTCAGGGAATGAATTTGCATGTTCACGCGGCTCATCGTCAGCGAAAATCGCTTGGGTGTGAACACAAAAAACGTGTTGAAAAACGCCGGCGAATAACGCGCGCTGATTTTCGTCCTGGAGTGTACTGGCCTTTACAGTGAATATTTGGTCTCACATCAAACTAATTAGCATTTTTTCAACTTCTCATAAACTGTTTGAACCCATCAGCATTGAGCGAAACATCTACCCTGGGTAACGCCAGACCACGTATCATTGAGAATGAGACATGGTTTGGAAACCACGAATGGAAAACCATTTTCTCGTATTTGAGATGTGGTTTACGAATACCCAGAGCCATGTTATTGGGTGCTACGAATGTATTCTACGAATGAAGCTCATAGCCAATCGGTTCAATGATACCAGCTGACGTATGTAGAGCGACAGAAAATTAGTCGATGAAGACGACGATGGGTCAGAGATTTACGTACACAAAACGTGTTTCTCAATGTCCAGGATACTTCCCTGGCAGGACGGGTCTTTCACAGTCAATTCCCTCAGAGGCTGGGCGAGGCTCCTCTTTAGCATTCGGAGAACACGTAAATGGGACAGGCTAGCAAGTGCACGTCATTGCGTCATTACATCAGTGAAAGATCGCTGCAAAAATGGTCGTGCTACTGGTTTGGTTGCTGTACCGTGCTGTTAAAACACACTTGACAGTCCTTATTTTGTCTTGTCAGCCCTCATATAAATAGATAAATAAAAGTAATGGGTAATGTATAGCAAGACGGTTGTTAGCGAATACAACCCCGCGAACTCTAACACGAAGTGGAGGGGTGCACTTCATCAAATGTCATGGTGGCGGTTTCAAGTACTCTTATCCTTATAGCATCACTGTATCATGGTACCGTCACGCTCTTCCTTTTTTTTAAAGGGTTCTTAAAACAACACTAAAGAACTAAAATTGATACCACATGCAAATTCATTTATTAGCAAATCCAAAAACACATGGTCATTTCCATGGCACTGTGTTTGATACTTTTTAGCTCCCGAAACTTATATTCATTGACTCCCGCATTGTCTCTATAACGTGACACCCACAGTCAATCAAATCTCTTTGTCGTCCTATATATAGAAATACAGAGGTGTTCTTTTGTCTTGAGCTGAGGCACGTCTTCAGGTTCACTATAACCATTATGATTACTAAGAGGAAGCCGAAGGCTGAAAGGACTCTGACAGGAGAATTAAAGAGCAATAATTTAGCCCAAGTTCCCTGGCTTTTGCCTTCAAGATAACAAGATCTCTGAATGTATAACATACACGCACTAAAATTAAGAGAATCTCCAAGTGTCTTACACTTTCTTATTTGCTATGGGCAAAAAAAAAGAAGAAGAGTAACATGAATGAGTCATTCTGTGTAAAGGGAGAAAATGCAAAAATATCATATTCCATGCTATGGTACAATGAAAACATGTAGTTCCAAAAGTAATTGACCATTATGTCCACAACTTGGCTAGCGGGATATGTTCCTGAATAAACATTTTTTGCTTCACTTTCTCAGTAGTCAAATCAAAGACTATCAGACAGTGGTCAAAACTCCCATCATCACCTCAGGTGTGGATTTATCATCAAGTTCTGTCACCAGGGATCTCACATCTGGTTCTGATAAGAGTCAAAGTTGTGCTCATCTGCAGAAACAATATCCCTTTAATCCCTTCTTCCATAAATAGGGAGAGGATATACACACATTTAAACGGCGAGAAGGCTAAAAAAAAAGTCCCTAGACATTCAGCTTTCATGCATTGATGATTCGTTTGATGGTGAACTCTCTCGTGGATTGGAGTTTTTGGCTGGAACTTCAAAAGCATTCATCCAAATGACTTTTTGGCAAGCGGAAAACACCCCATGAAATCAAAATTAATGTTTAGTTGCTTTTAGGCAATGTGTGTTAGCTTTGAGCTCGTCTGGTATGCTAGCAATACTCCTAAAAGTTGACAACATTGGCTTTTAGCAGATATGCACGTTTTTAAAAAATGGACCGAAAATACTGATGACTCATCCTGCACTACACAGATTTTGTCCAATCAAATTCTCTCTAGAGTGAGAAAGCCCCACCCCTAATCCCACTTGACTGCTAAAAAATAAAGTCCTTCCATGTGTTTTCCCAAAGTTCAGAAGGAAATATGTCAGCACCAGTGAGCACCATTTCCATATTCACGATCATCGAGTATCAAGAAACCACACAAATATGAGTGGAAGGCGGATTGCAATTGGAAAAGTCATAATTTTCCTAGACTCTTCTATCTAGGCAGAACAAAATCAATATGTTTGCATTCGAGCAGCGGCGTATGCATGAGAGTTGTAAATACACACAAATATTTTTCTTTCATTGACCGTGCATTAATGGAAATGATGTTTCTGCCTAATAAAACAGCATTGAACGACCACAGAGACAAAAGCACCATTTAGGACTAACCCAAACAACACATTTAAACCATCACCGCAGCACTTCCTGCCTTCTCAGAGGATACAATAAAAAAAACAGTAATTAGGCCCAACCAAACTATTAGTCCAAACAATAATCAATAAAAAGCTGGCGGGTTTTGCTTTCTTCGTCTTTTGAACTTCACGGTTGTATTTTATTCTTGAAAAACATTCAACATTTGACATATTTTCCCTTCTGGTGGTTTATTTTGCTTTTATTATGCATTTTATTCATAATTTCCCATTTTCAGACCAAAATTGGAGAAAAGCCAGACATCATGTTAATGTGGTTTTCTTGTCAGGTTTTTAAGAGCTGCTTTATTTTGCTAGTTTTCATCCATTTTGTTGTTCTTGTAAATGCATATCTTGATGATTTTTAGTCTAATGTAAAACACTTAACCAACTTTTTTTAGTTAATGATCTGAAAGAATGGATCTTTATTAATACCAATCATTGATTCGTGTAACTTTTCTGACATTTGTGTATGTGTTTTATTTCTACAATATATGGTGTAAAAATGTCTTAGTGCTGCCCTCTTCAGGTTGAACGGTGGCTACTGCAGTTGAATTTTCCTACTGGATGTTCCGCACTTCGTGACGTACGCAGGTTTCAGCTCACCAGGCGAGCGACGCCCTTGGCAGTATAAAAACCATCTTGTGTCGTCAAAACCACTGTAGGGAGTCAGGAGTTGGAATCGCGAGTATTGAAAACGATCAGGATAGAGTGTTTTAGCATCTATTTCGTCCCCTCTATCACCGCTGGGGTCTGCCCACCTTTTCAGCATTTTTTAAATATTGCCATTGGGTGGGGTCAGGCTCTGACCAGGGGTTTAGTTACCCTTTAATGATATAATAATAAATAAAGCTGCAAGCAGCGATGGGCGGGCCCTCGCACCTGTAGCGCGTCGGGGTGTGAGGCGGCCGCGTTGCATATTTTTCAGCTCAGCCGGTGCGGCTGTGAATTTGCTACGCTGCTTCGTTAAAGGTCACTTCCTGTTGCCAGCAGGTGGCGTTACGACTGTGGGTGAATGTCAGCATGTAGATTTGTTCAGGGCGGGACTTTTGTCAAATGTGTAAAATTTCGTGCAGATCTGGGCAAAAACAGCCGTGTTAATACAACTTCCTGTGTCATGGCGAATCATCGACGCCACCGACCCGCCCATCGGCGAAAACGCGCAGATAGCACAACTTTACATCGTCATTGCCTTTAGAAGGCACAGCAGAAATTTGAAGTCAATCCGACTAAATCCCTAGGAGGAGTTCGTCAAAGTACTGAGTGTGTAAATCGTCCCAAAATGGCAACCAAATTCAAAATGGCGGACTTCCTGTCGAGTTTAGGGTATGGGTTCTTGAGGCTTTTTTGTGCGTCTTGATATGATACACGTCCCCACCAAATTTCGTGCATGTAGGTTGAACGTGGACGAGGCGACGGGCTAATTTTATCCAATTTTCTAGGTGGTGCTACCGAGCAATTTTACTACGCCCATTTGCGAAACTCACAAAATACAACATTTTTCACCAGTCCTGACATGCGTGCCAAATTTGGTGAGTTTTTGAGCATGTTGCAGCCCCGAAAATGGTGCTTACTTTGCAGAAAAAAGAAATAAAAAAAAATAACTAACAGTTTCAATAGGGCCTCGCACGGTTGAGTGCTCGGGCCCTAAAAAAAATATTAAATCGAGATAGCTGTTCAAATCTTAGACCCTCATTCATTGAGTTTAAGACATAAATAGCTCAATCTACAGTTAGAGACAGCCTTCTCTACGTTCTCTTCTCAGTCACCGTCCACTGCCTGTCTTTCCTCACCTTCTTCCTTCACCTTCTCTTGTTTCCCTGTCTTTTTTCTTTTTCGGAGCGAGAGGGACTCCTCGCTGCAATTCTCCGCCTTGCTGAAAGGCGCCATCTGTTCTCCCGCTCAGTGGCGGCACACGACACGAGGGACCAGATTGAAGCCTGGAGATTGGAATCAAAAGAACACTGAATGGGGATTCTTTTTTTTCCTAATCCAGGCCGTAAATCTGACAACTGTTGTTTAGGTTTCACACATGCAGCTGCCGCTATGGAGGCTCTTCAGCTGATGCGTCTACAGCTGAATTCCACGAATCCACAAGATCTGTCCTCGACACAGTGTTAAGGATTTGTCCTGTTTGTATGTGGTGAAATGTGACCCTTGAGACTTATCTCTACTAATGTTGGACAACACTAGATCCTGGCATTGGAAATGTGAAATATATGACAAAGCCAACAAAAAGGTATTATGTATATAATACCTATATAATATGTTGTGAAAAGGGAAAAATATCCAGTATGCGGAAGTCCTGTGGTTTGCTCATGCTAGAGGCCAGAGGAGAATGGGCCGACTGATTCAAGCTGAAAGAAGAGGAACTTAAACTGAAATAACCACTCGTTACAACCGAGGTATGCAGCAAAGCATTTGTAAAGCCACAACACACACAACCTCACCCCACCGGGTACCACTCATCTCCACTACAAATAGCAAAAAGAGGCTACAGTTTGCAAGAGCTCACCAAAATTGGAAAGTTGAAGACAGTAAAAATGTTGCCTGGTCTGATGAGTCTCGATTTCTCGGTTTTAGGTGCTAATATGGACATTTAGGTGTTAATATGTACATTTTAGGTGCTAATATGTACATCTTAGGTACTAATATGTATATTTTAGGTGCTAATATGGACATTTTAGTTGTTAATATGTACATTTTAGGTGCTGATATGTACATTTTAGGTACTAATATGTACATTTTTGATGCTAATATGTACATTGTAAGTATAAATATGTACATTTTAGGTGCTGATATGTGCATTTTAGGTACTAATATGTCCATTTCAGGAGCTAATATGTACATTTTAGGTGCTAATATGTACCACTAAGGTACCAATATGCAGCCTTTGGGTACAAAAGTTTACCTTTTGAAAAGGTACAGGCCCGGTGACAGCTTTTGGACCTTAATTTCTGAGAGTGTAGTAGAGTCAAAATTTGGCATAAACAGAATGAGAACGTGGATCCATCATGCCTTGTTACCACTGTGCAGGCTGCTGGTGGTGGTGTAATGGTTTGGGGGATGTTTTCTTGGCACACTTTAGGCCCCTTAATGACAATTGGGGACCGTTTAAATGCCACGACCTACCTGAGCATTGTTTCTGAACATGTCCATCCCTTTATGGCCACCATGTACCCATCCTCTGATGGCTACTTCCAGCAGGATAACACACCATATCACAAAGCTCGAATCATTTCAAATTGGTTTAAACAACATGAAAATGAGTTCACTGTACTAAAATGACCCGATATAAAGATGAAAATGAATAAAAAACAGAAGTAAAGTAAGTATCTTTATTGGTTATGAAAAATCAATATCAGTGAATCTTAATCCAAAAGTCTAAAGCGAATAGTAAATCTTTGATTTTGTTATTATTGTGTGTGTGTGTGTGTTTTTTTTTAAATATTACCAGTATAAATGTTAGCTAAATTAATCAAAAATAAAATTTCCTCTCAAACATTGGCACCACCTAATAAATCAGTGATGCATCATTTTAACATTTGATATAAAACATTTCAGAAGCAAAACACAACAGCAGAAAGTGTGCATACAATGGCTATTAAATGGCTATTATTCAGCTGTGGCTTGTCCAATCACATTTATAATATATATGTGCGATAATATTGAGTGTTAACATAAAATTAGCATTACCAAATGGTTACGTAACAAATAAAACATTTTAGGTGGCATTTCCAACAAATATGACAACACTGTTTTTGGCTAATCTCAACAATAAAACTTAAACCTTACGATATTCTCCAGCCAACATCCTGCACTCAGAAAGACATTCTGAGCTCCGAGCAGCAATGTTCCTACACTGATAAAGCCTTCAGAGTCTTTGCTGTCAGGATTTAAGTCTGAAATCTGGATCCGTCTGATCTTTTCTTGTCTGCTATTGATGTTTACACTCAGCTCGTATGACATGACAAGGCCTGACACTGCCAAATCCCCTTCAAGATAGCCCATTCAAACATCCCTGGGGCTCTCTTTGTTCTGAAATACGAAGGGCAGGTTCACATCTCTTTATCGCTGCGCGTTAACGATATCCTCCGAGCTCGCCGCCAACGTCCTCGTGTCCCTCACCGGCACACGCGAGCTCTTCCGTCCCTGAACCGAGCGAGCATCTCCTCTGAGGTCCCATCTCACAGAGCAAATGGCCTAAAAACCGTCTACTAATCGCCTTCACGCGGAGCTCTCTAGACACACTCCCACATCAAAGAGGCCAGTTCATGTTAATCAGTTTAAAACACATGTTCCTCGAGCAGTTACTCTGTCAGTAGCCACCAGAACGAACATGGCTAACTCCACACACAACAATGCTAATAACACGCTAATTACTTAGCACGTGTCCTTTCCGACTCGAGCTTGTTCGTTCGGTCTGTTCGGCATCAAACACGAGGACAAAGTAATCAAGAAATCCTTCACAATCCTCTTAAAGACTCGAAAGTTTACTTTTGGTGGTGGAGAGAGCGAGCCAAGCCTGCCAATGTGAGCAGCTCATTAGTGCTGCATGTGGCTAGCCCGCGGCGTGGATGCGCGAAAGATGGCACCATACCCGTACCCATGGCGCCTCTGTGCATCGAAGGGCCTGGCCTAATAAAATGCTAAAACACAGCCTGGAGAAAGATGCACACAGTTGATCATGCGGCTCTAATGCACCACCTCCGATGAAAAGGCGTGCGGAAACATAAAACTTTTCTCTCAGTAGGGAGTTACGATGAAGGAGCAGATGCACTTTACCAGGGATGGGGAAAGTGTTAGTTAAGTAAAAGGCATAACACACTTTCTTAACTTTTTCAATGAAAGATGGTGAAATTCTCTCACGTTTTGTAGTTTTGGTGCAAAAACTTTGTAAAGAAACCTGTCAAAATGTAAAATGGCCTTGTAAGACTCGAAACACAGAGGGTGTTCAGCTGCAAAATCCTGAAATCTGTTACCTGGATATCTTTAGCTAAAAATTAACAGCAAATGAGTTTACGGTGGTTTGACTTTTTTAACATAATGAGTTTCAGACTAAAAAACAGGATTGATAGCCTAATGAAACGTGTTCACACTTTAGTCGAGTTCAAGAAATTTGTGCTGAGGAACATAACGCAAGTTAAAGGGATACTCCACTTTTTTTGGAAATAGTCTCATTTTACAACTCCCCCAGAGTTAAACAGTTGAGTTTTACCATTTTTGAATCCATTTAGCCGGTTTTTTTACTGATATTTAGAAGAATATCAGTAACCAGACAGTTTCTGGTCTCATTGACTTCCATTGTATATTTTTTTCCTACTATGGAATTCAATGAGACCACAAACTGTCTGGTTACTGATGTTCTTCTAAATATCAGAAAAAAAACGTCTGAATGGATTCGAAAATGGTAAAACTCAACCGTTCAACTCTGGGGGAGTGGTAAAATAAGCCTATTTCCAAAAAAAAGTGGAGTATCCCTTTAAGGACAGTGACAGTGCATGTTTTTGGTAAGTTATTTTTTTTATTATTTTTCAGAAATTCTTCCTTATTAGGACTTATTCAGTAAAATGCATTGTTTAAACAAATGCTAGCCATATCATGATAAAACGGGTAACATTGTGAACACTAATTTTTTTTTTTTTTTTTTAATAATTGAGAAAAGATAGAAAAGACAAATGACCCCTTTAAACATTCTAATGGAAAACTCTAAAGTACGAAAGCTGTCACTGGGGCTGTACCTTTTCAAAAGGCACACTTTTGTCTATTTTAGGTACTAATTTGTACGTTTTATGTGTTAATATGTACATTTTTGGTGCTAATATGTACATTTCAGGTGCTAATATGTACATTTCAGGTACTAATATGTACATTTTAAGTGTTGATATGTACATTTTAGGTGTTAATATGTACATTTTATGTGCTAATATATACATTTTATGTGCTAATATGAAAATTTGTGGTGCTAATATGTACATTTCAGGTACTATTATGTACATTTTAAGTGTTGATATGTACATTTTGGGTGCTAATAGGTGCTAATATGTACATTTCAGGTACTAATATGTACAGTTTATGTGTTGATATGTTTGATATGTTCATTTTAGGTGCCAATGTGTACCATTAAGGTACCAATATGCATCCTTGAGGTACAAAAGTGTACCTTTTGAAAAGGTGCTGAACACAAAGGAAGATATTTGGAAGAATGTTTTAAACAGATCTCATTCCCCATTGACTACTATAGTATGTATTTTTCCTACTATGATAGTCAATGAGATCTGTTTGATTAAAACATTCTTCCAAATATCTTCCATTGTGTTCAGCAGAACAAATATACACAAAGAGGTTTGGAACAACATGAGGGTGAGGAAATACGGACAGAATTTTCATTTTTGGGTGAACTAACCCTTTAAGGATGGGGGGATATCAGGTAACCTGTCCATGTTGGCATCTGGCTATTTTGGCTAGCTTTCACCAAGTCACAGAATAATCTGGGTCAAAATACTATAGAAGTTAACATCAACAACAAAGTATGTTTTACCTTATTTACAACTTTCTCACCTATTTGTTTTACTGTCCTTACTAAACACCAGCAGGTAGTTGCATTCATCATTGTTTCTTTCCCGTTTTCGATAAGAACGAACTTGCGACCAACACCTCAACGGTGTCCAGGACCACCAACTGTTCCCCATACACACTTCAAAATCTCCCAGTGCAAATCCACAGATGTTTTTTTCTTCTTCTTCTTTGTAAGCAGCAGGCTTTACGGCGCTACGGCTAAATGCTAATTTTACAATATCCTGACGTTTTAAGACTGCATTTCTCTCTAAAGCTCAGTACCAGTCCAATCTCTGCCAGCTCGAGCTGTTGCCATGGTTTACGATTAGCTAGGGATGAAGTATTGATCCATTCTCTACACATTTGCTGAGACCACCATCCAAGAAAAAATGTGAAAATGTACTCAAACTGCATGAAAGCAGCAAAGAACGCGCATAATAGAATTCATACGCAACGGCACATTACCGCCGCTATCACGGAGAACTATTGCACATAAATGATTGATACGAATTGTTTTGCCATTAATGGAATGGGGTAATGAACCATTTCTGTGACTATTCCTGTCTCAAACATAACACAAATCAGTCACAAAACAAATCTGTGTGAAATAAATGCATGAAATGCGAGGGGATGAGAAAGACCCTCCTGCTGCGTTAGTTTACACAGTACGTGGGTTGCTAATGGTCTAAATATCAAATGCTCAAAAGAGGGATAATATAACAAACAGTATCTCCATTAGATTCTGAGTGACACATCTCTGACGCAAAGCCTTCATTTAGCAACGAGCTCCGACTTCACCTGCTCGGAAAATGGATACTTCCGCCAATAAGTCAATATCGTGGTTAAAATGAGAAAAAATGATCACATCATATATTATTACAGTAACGACACAGCCTCTACAGAGTAATTTATTGGGGAGCCACATCCCGCGTTCTCATTTGTTGTCCCTTTTTTAAACCAGAAAGGCCTGTATTTGATTTATGTCCTGTTCCTGTTGGGTCCTCTCTTGGACCTGTAATGAGAAGAAGAGCAACAGCTCATTACAGATGCTTCGACCGGCAAACTTTTGCACTGATGAGTTTCGGCTGAGGCCTCGTTTTCCAGTCAGCACAAATCCTGACTGCATGCGCACATGGAAAGACCCGAGCACGAATCGGACAGTCGTCATTATGGCGTGAACTTTACAAAAGTGAACTCTCCAGCAGTGCTGTTTTCACAGTCTTTTGTGTGGACTTATAAGTTTCAACAACCCAATCTCATCCAGAATACGCAAACATTTGTACGGAATGGCAAATTCATAAGAAACCGTACAAGTTGGGTTGGATAAAAAACGTGAAAATACACCCTTTTTCAACTTAAAATGGAAGAAAAAAATCGTTTTTGCCAGCCGATTTGCGTGCGTTTTGGGACTTGAAAACTTTTGAAAACAGGTTTCCGTTAGACATGGTCAGAAACAATGCTCAGGTAGACTGTGGCATTTAAACGATGCCCAATTGGCACTAAGGGGCCTAAAGTGTGCCATGAAAACCTCCCACACACCATTAGACCACCACCACCAGCCTGCACAGTGGTAACAAGGCATGATGGATCCATGTTCTCATTCTGACTCTACCATCTGAATGTCTCAACAGAAATAGAGACTCATCAGACCAGGCAACATTTTTCCAGTCTTCAACTGTCCAATTTTGGTGAGCTCTTGCAAATTGTAGCCTCTCTTTCCTATTTGTAGTGGAGATAAGTGGTACCCGGTGGGGTCTTCTGCTGTTGTAGCCCATCTGCCTTAAGGTTGTGTGTTTTGGCTTCACAAATTCTTTGCTGCATACCTCAGTTGTCCATATTTTATCCAAATTTGGGTTGAAACAACCTAGCATTTTTTAGAGTGTACTTCAAAATTCAATGTTACTTGTCATTTCAATTGTTTGTGAAATGTGTTTTTAAAGTGCTTTAAGACAAACCATGCAAAAATCTATGTCAATCCCATTCCTCAGTATTTTCTCTTTAAAACTGCAGTGATGGGGTTTACGTGTCATTTTGGAGTAATGGAGTTTTAAAGGGATACTTCACTTTTTTTGGAAATAGGCTCATTTTACAACTCCCCCAGAGTTAAACAGTTGAGTTTTACCATTTTTGAATCCATTCAGACGATTTTCTGCTATTTAGAAGAATATCAGTAGCCAGACAGTTTCTGGTCCCATTGACTTCCATTGTAGGAAAAAAAAATATACTATGGAAGTCAATGAGACCAGAAACTGTCTGGTTCCTGATATTCTTCTAAAAATCAGAAAATCGGCTGAATGGGTTCGGAAACGGTAAAACCCAACTGTTTAACTCTGGGGGAGTTGTAAAATGAGCCCATTTCCACATGGAGTATCCCTTTAAGTCATCAAATGATTGACTAAAGTTTTGAGATTGACATTTTAAAGAAACTAGAGTTTCCCAATGGTGTGAACAACCTTGTTTGGTCACACATTTGCACGTTATGCACAGTTATGACACCTCTGGCTTCCCGACGAGCGATGACAAAGCAAGAAAATGCCAAAACATACACTGCTATAGTTCAGACTTCTCTTTCACTCCCACCCACTGTGAATGTGGTCTGAATGGGGTCAAACCAGTAAAAAAAGCAAGCCATACATACAGCAGCGATAAGGCTGGCGGTGAGATGGTGACAGTCACAACAGTGCTTTGTGAGTACTTCTGAGGGAAAGAAAAGGCTAAATTCACACCAAAACCATCCTGACTGACACAAGGTAGGCAGTGGCATTTCCGAGGTGCTTTTTAATGGGCAACAGACTCAAGGTTGTCCCATAACAGAAACTACTTTTGATGACACATATGTGCAGGATGGGATTAAATGACTCCCTTTTCGGACTCATCGTGAGCTTTAATTCAGTGATACGAAGAATGGTCTATTATAGAGTCAGTTAACGTCAAGAGCATCAGCCTAGCTTTAAATAGCTTGCCGAGCGTATTCTTTTTACAGCAAATCAGTCCACTGATGGATATCTAGTTAACGTCGCCGGGCAGCAAATTTGTAGGTGTTTTTAGTCACCATGAAATCAAAAACAACGTTTGTTTTATATCGAATAATGCAGTATTTGTTTTTATAAATGATTCATCTGTGCACTTTTTTTTTAATTTGTGCATCATAATCTTTAACTAAAATAAGTTCCCCTCCCAAAATCTCTTCTCTGATGTGTTTACTGGTGTGAGGGCGGGGCAACCTGTCACTCACATGAAATCGACCAATAGCAAACCACAACTATCCAATCAATTCCACAAGGACGGAATGAAGTCCCGCCCTACATGTTTTACTGTTCCAGAAGCTTGTTTCGCTCAGATATAGGCTTATGTCACAATATGTAAGAAAACAAGAAAAACTAATTCAAATTACCTGGATACTGTTTTGATACAAATAAATAGTTACATTACGGTTGGTTAAGCTTAAATACTAAAATACTTAAATGCTAAAGTACTCTATCCTGATCGTTTTCAATACTCGTAATTTCAACTCTTGACCCGCAGTGGTAAGGTAACGAAACAAGACGGTTTTTAAACTGCCGAGGGCGTGGTGAGCTCGAACCTGCTTGCGTCAGCTCTCACGAAGCACCGCAAACATCCAATAGGAAAATTCAACTCCATTAGCACCGTTCAACCTGAAGAGGGCAGCACTAAGACGTTTTTACACCATATATTGTAAAATTAAAACACTTTATACACAAATGTCAAAAAAGTTACTCGAATAAATGATCAGCACTAATAAAGTTCTTACATCCCAAGTTCTTTTCCCCATTTTTATAAATGTTTAACTAAAAAAAGTTGTTTTAGGGTTTAGTTACCATTTAAATAGGTCGGTTTGTGCAATTTAGAGCAATAGTTTCATTGCAATAGTCAATTTAACTAAATACAGAACTTTGTTACTATTCTACATTTCAAACATTAATTTTCCTATAAGTGTCTTGTCTCCTTTTTCTGTCTGTTCAACGTAACCGTTAAATATAGCATGCAAGGTCATTAGCTGCTATATCAATAGAATATATGTCCATCAACTATCATGTCACCGTCTATAAAATTACTAGTGAAAAAAAAAATGATTGCAATTTAGAGGAATATATTGGACAGTCATTGCTGACAATGCTATCTTCTGATTATTCATGAGGTTGCGTGCTAATCATATCAACTCTGACAATCATTTCTCTCTAACAGCAGAGAAGCACAAACCAATACATTTGTTTTCATTATTACAATCGCTGAAAGGCACTTCATCATTAACATTCATTTTTGGGAGACGGGGAAGCAAATCTAATAAAGCTTATGTTTCTCTTCCTTTGTTTACTTTTTAAGAAACATAGTTATTTAGTCCTAGAGTTGATAATTACATTTTCCTAGAATGTAGGCTTTGTGGCTGAATCTCTTGCGTTTCTTTTAGATTAAGTCTGGACAATTGATTAGGAAAGTCGAGTTTTTTCTTCGTTTTACTATTTGAAGATTATATTTTAAAACTTGAAGTCTAAAGGGAGAAACATAGGACACATTATTCATATCATTACTCAACACGTGATTGTTTGTTTTCCCTTAGGTCCAAACTTTGAATCTTAACATTTGAAATCCATCAATTCATAATTTAATATTTAAAATATGATCATTTAAATTAAAACAAAGACGATCACTGTAAAAAAATTATCCTGTTAAAAAAAACGGTAAACTACTGGCAGCTGTGGTTGCTAGCATCATACCGTAAAAATATGGTGCGTTACCGTTTTTAAAATTAACAGCTAAATACCGTTTTGTCAGCTACAGTATTATGCTGTTAAATTACAGTATAATGTATCGCTGTAAATTAACAGCATTTAGCTGTAGATGACAAAACAGTATTTATCTGTTAATTTTAAATACGGTAACGCACCATATTTTTACGGTATGATGCTGGCAACCACAGCTGCCAGTAGTTTACCGTTTTTTTTACAGGATTATTATTTTTTTACAGTGTAGCCTATGGTCAATTTGCATAATGTTCTTATACTTGCCTAGCTTTGCTAATAATCATAAGTCTAACCCATCAATATTTCCAAAAATTGCTTCACAAAGGCTGAATTTCTCCCTAGTTATTCCCAAGATTGAATCCTCCTCCTCTTCATGCTCTATTAAGAACTTTTGTTATGACAATGTCTCGTTTAACTCGCTCACTGGGGTTTTAGGATGGTATGAACGTACAATAAGTGACATACAATAAATTTAACTGGATTGAATTGCATGTGCTTGTATATATAATGTGCTCCTTCAGCCAAACAAGCCCAGACGAAATGCCAAGCTTAATATCGTAGAAGAAATGCAATTCATTTAATTGAAATTAGAGTGTCGTGTAATGCAATTTATGGCTTGTTTTCAATTGTGTGCAGTAATGCGTAGAAATGAAACATTGTCTTCGGTTAAAGCCACAGTGATGCTCAAGGCGAAGCCCGTTTAATAACTCCAGCTAAGCTGAGAAACCAAAATGTGATGTAGATAAAATAAACCCCTTTACACTTTATTACTCGTGGCTTTTATGCGTTTCTCCATATCTGTTATTCCACTCTGGGGTCTGACTCATACTTCATATCATATTTTTGCGCAACGCTTCATGTACGAGGGTCGATGACACACATTTTGATGTCAGTCAGATAAGCGTTAATTACAGTAATTTCAGCATGCATAATAAATCTGTCATTTTGATACGTAGGAACCCATTACACAGATTTCCAGCAAAAGGTAGGAGGGACATTAGGAGGAGGAACACACACACACACACACACACACACAAAAATTCTTGAAATCTAATTTCAGGCCAAGACATTTGGATCTGAATGGACTGAGAGAAACGAAATAAAGATGCGTAGCGTGCAAGTGCACGCGGCCCAGCGGATTATTTAACAGCTAGCAATAAAAACGCATTAGACTAATGTACGAGAATGTGGCATTTTGGCTTTATGATTCAGCAAACTGCTGTGGTTTGTGATTAGCGGCAGTGGCGGATGGCGTGCTCCCAGTACTCAGGAAGCTCTCGGGGCTCTGATCGAAACGTTAGTGAAAGCCGTCTGCGCCGTCAAAACCTAACGCTCATGGAGCGCGGCAGATAACAGGCCCGCATTGTCCACCGGGGTCTTTAGAGTCTCAGAATGAGCCGTCAAATGAGGCAGCACTAACTCTTCTAATCCGCCATCTGAGGAAAAGCCTCAGCCAAAAGGAGTAAACAAATAAATAAAAACATTTTAAAAAAAAGAACCACGAGTGTGATTAATCGAGTCGAAAGAGTCGCCGGCACTCTGGTGTCCGCTTTGAAGCAATGTTTGCGCTCTCACGCGAGCGTGACCACTATTTAGCCCTCGTCAACAGCCGGCGCGGGAATCGGCACAAAACAAAAACGCTGGATTCTAGCGGTGCACACAAACAACCGTTAAGATGTTGATGGCTGCATGAAAGTAGAAATGTTTTGAGTTAATTATAAAGATTACTACAAAGACATGTGTGCTTTGATGTGATAGCTGCGATGCCTTTTAATTCAAAGCAACAACAAAAATGAGAAAGATATTGATAAAACATTGTTCAAAGCAAAATGCAGCTGCAGTCCTAGTGTCTAAAAATACGACTAGATTGTTGTTTTCTTTGGTGGAGTGCTGCATGCTGTGCAAAAATAGCCTTATAGTGATAATAGTAGGTGCAAAGGCTAGGGAATGAAAAAGAAACACAATGCAAAATCTTAATAAGATTTTCCCGTTTTAGCATCTGGTCAAAAAAGAAAAGCAGCGCTTTCATTAAAGGGTTAGTTCACCCAAAAATGAAAATTAAGTCATTAATTACTCACCCCCGTGATGTACCGAACCCGTAAGACCTTCGTTCATCTTCTGAACACAAATGAAGATATTTTTGATTAAATTTGAGAGCTGGATCACATAGGCTCCCAAGGGATTGAAACTTGACGGCCCAGAAAGTCATTGAAGAAAATGTTTAAATATTCCATGTGACTACAGTGGCTCAACTATAAGTTTATCAAGCGACGAGAATACTTTTTGTGTGAAAAAACACTAACATCTTCATCTAGTTTTTTTTTTTCGTTGACAAAAATGTCAATAGATTTTCGTCATTCAAAACTAGCGTCTCGTTTTCGTCAGTGAAAAAATGTCGTTGAAGAAAAGTTTTCATCATTATTTTCGTCAATGAAATTAACACTGACATTCAGCACAATTTAAGACCCAGATATCAAAATTCAAGACTTTTAAAGAATTTTTAAGGTATTATTTCCAAATTCATAAATTCAATGCTTTTAAGGCTTTTTAAGACCCTGTAGGAACCCTGTTGAATTATGGTAACTAATTTCTTCCCAGATAGCCTATTAAGTCTATTTGATGTAATGTTTACATCTGGAAGATGTACTTTTAAGAGTGTTTGCGCATCCGCAATACATCTATAGGACGTTTCCTGTCGGATATCAAATAGATGTTTAAAAGATGTCTTTAAGTTGTAATTATTTAGAATGCATGTTAAACTGACATCTTAAACGTCTATTTGACATCTGACAGGAATCGTCCTATAGATGTATTGCAGATGAGCAAACACTATAAAAAAAACATATCTTCCAGACTTATATATATATAAGTTATACAAATTATATATTATATATATTATATATATATTATATATTTATACTTATATATACTTATACATATCTTAGACTTGTGCTTTTTGGGAAGTAATTAGTTACCACAATTTAATAATATATTTTTTTCTATGAAAATAAGGTAAAGGATTGCTCTTTATTTGCATTTTTTATCAGTAAAATTTTTTTTATCTTTGCATTTTTTATCTGTAACGTAATTGCATGCTACTTCTGAAGTATTTGCATTAAATACGGTTTACATTATAGAAAAATTTCTACATAAAACAATAGTGGATTGATAACAAATGAAAATGAATAGATTTTATTATTAGAATTAATATTATACTACTATGAATATATTAAAACTGTAATATATATTTTAATATTATTTATTATAACATTTTTCCCCCCTCAATTATTTTTTTATTCAACAACACACAATTCTTGAAAGTTCGGCAATCACAAATATATTGTTAAATTTAACTCGACACTCCTAGCATCTCTTAAAACAATATTATAATTAAAATTTCATATACCCAAAGAGAAAGGCAAAATAAAGTTTGCATTTCAACGGAAGATCCTTAGCTGTTATTAAAAGAAAAGGTCAGGACTAAAAACGGCATGTTATTGAGTAAGACTGCAAACTGTTCGCCGCCCCAGTAATAACATGAAATATGTACTAATATTAAATCTGGAATTTAAATCAGTTCACAAGTGCAAAAAAAATAGGATGCAATTTATTAACAGTTGCATTTGCACCTGGCATATGCTCGTGAACTCACGGTCAAAAGTTTGCAAACATTTTGTTTGGGTTCTATTAAATATTCTCACTTTATTATTTGTCTTTCACACTACAAACTTCAAAAATGTGTTAGTGTGTGAATTGCTTCAGTGCAAAACACTCTAAATGCAACTAAAAGACATAATTGCACTATTTAAAAACAAAAGTAGTGATCTCAATGGCGCACAAAATAATATCAAGTTCAACCTTAACATGACCAGCATTATTTTAGTTTTATAAACTATAATACTATTTATTCATATTTAAAACGAGCTTTTATCTTTATATTTTTAGTTTGAGTTCTTTTTTTATGTATTAGTTTTAATAATTTTAGTATTTCAACTTAGTTTACTTATTTGGTTTAGTTAAGCTTTTCAATTTTTCAATGGAAACAATTTCCATTGAAAACACAGCACAAACAGTTGCATTGTGTCTAAAAAAAATCCAAAGTATCGGAAAATAGGATCATTTAATGATGCCTTTTCTCAGCATTCAAGGCATCTTTTTGTCTGTTCACTGTTCAAGGTCAGGTTCTGTAACCTCATCTCTCCGAGACTGCTATTTCACACCGCCGTGCTGAAGCCCTCCTGTAAGTGAGGAAATGTCTCATCTGATAGCAGCCTGATTTAACTTCACTTTGTGGGTTGATAATATGGTGGCAGTGCTCAGGGAGAACAGTTCAAAAGACAAGTGAGCTGAGGGAGTTATAATGCTCCAAATATGAAGCCTGCTCGTGCCCCCCTTGGGGTCATCCGGTACCGAGGTGCGCCATTCATTTAACCAAACTGAGTGGTTGAAAGGAACTGCCTCGCAGATCATCATTCCAAGTTCAATTCAGATGCAAGCGAAAGACATGTTTGTGTTAGTGAACACACAAATGACTACTTTGTTGATTTTTTTTTGTGCAGTTCATTGCGCGATACAGTCATAAAGCATAAGAAAAACATCCGATCATAGCAAGCGAGCTCTACAATTTAGCACTCTAGTAAACTCATGGCATTTTATACAATAAATTGCTTAAAATCTCAAAGCTTTACCGTATTAAAGGGATAGTTCACTTTGAAATTAATTGTTGGTATGTTTTAGCTTACCTCAAGGGCATCCAAGATGTAGGTGTCTTTGTTTCCACAGTATTTTCAATTTTGAGATGTTTAGGTCAAACGTTATTGTCTGTCAGTCATATAATGGAGGTCTATGGTCACCACCTCAAAGAGCATGCACAGAGAAGTCCAAATTAAACATGATTTAATGACTCGTAAATGTAAGTACACATTGATGGTCTAAGACACGAAACGGACATTTTTTGTGAGAAAACGAACAGAATTTGTATAATTTTTACCTTGTAAAACCACAGCCACGTCCAAGTGATATGAGAGCGCGGACGCTCAGAAGAGGTAAAACTATATAAATACTGTTCATTTTGTCACACAAACCGCTCGTTTCGTGTCTTAGGCCATCAATGTGTACTTCCATTCACGAGCCATTAAATCATGTTTAATTTGGACTTCTCTGCGCATGCTCTTTGAGGTGGTGACCATAGACTTCCATTATATGAGGGACATAAAACAACATTTTTTTCCGGAAAGTTTGCTTTGGTCTCCAACTCTAAACGTTTTGGTCTGATTTTGCTTGAAATGACGTCAGTTGGCTCTTCGATTTCTCTTATATCAGGGCCTTAAGAGCTTTCTTTCCCCTAAGTTGAACGGCCATCTTTAAAAATATGCTGGTCAGTACATTATGGTACTTTAACGTTTATGCACATGGTATAAAATGATTGACATTTTCAAACGCAAGAGTATTTATGTGGTACTCCAAGGTAAACCAAAGAAAGCCATGCTATTGAATTGGTACACGTCTTAAAAAAATACAATAGCACTTTCTTTTAAAGTGTTCTTGTTGGGCACAGTCATCATCTTCCAAGCTCAAAATCACAATGACACCCAAAACTAATTTATTACAAAATATAAAAAAAATGACACCCAAGATAAACAACCAAGCACGCTGTGCAAACCGTAATTATCAAGTATGTGACAGATGCCCAACGGAGCAGCATACACACTATTAGCCAGATTGAAGCCGAGCATGTTTTTTCCGAAATGAGACAGATTTCATCGTTAAATGCCCAAAACGAAAACCCAAAACTCATATGCTATGAGGATACAGAAGTAACTTTAACTGCTTGTCTACTGATCTGAAAGGTACAGTGTGGCTCTGTAGTGTAGCACATTTGTCTCATTGTCAACATCCCCAATTTCAGCAACAATGATCACTTCCCATGAGCCCCTCTTAACCTCAATCTTTCAGCAGTTCAAAAGCAGTTCAAAGTTTCCGGCGACTTCCAAACCTCACAAGTGACATCTTATACAGCATCTACAAAGAGGCAGTTTCAGTCAAATTAACCAATTATAGCTTCCCTGCTTCAAACGTAAATAAGGGAGAGCGATTGTAGACTGTGCCGTGCGCGTACATCAAACTTCTTCTCAGATCTTCTTATCCCTTTTGCCCTTCAAGTTGGAACGTGTTTTCAAAGTACACCTGTCAATTTAGGCTATAGCCTACAACAATACAAAAAAGAGTCGTAAAACAAGAAACAAAGGTGGAAACGCTAATCCAATGTTACCATGGTTCAGACAGAGTGTGTATTTCCCAATAGCTCGACACGCGTAACAGGTATTAACTCACGGTCACATGGGAATATTATCAGTTTTATGGTCCCCAGGGATAAATGTTGATGTATGGCACCAGCTTAATCATGCATTTTAACCCAAAAAAAACCAACACATTACTGTCTCATTTTTAAACCTCACGGCACATTTTTGTGTTTTTTTTAAACCTTTATTATCATGATTTTAACATGATGGTGAAGGGTCTCAATAGACAAGATGTATTGGTCTGTAATGACAATTCTGGGGGAAATAAAAAGTATTCTAGTATTCTAGTATTCTAGTCAATATTTTAGAGTATAATTTTTTTTATTATCATATTGAGATTCTAAACATTCTAAACATTAAAAATGTGGATAAGAAAATATATAAAAAAAATGTATACTTCTATTCAGCAAGGATGCATGAAATCAGTATTAATATTGCTCATATTAAGCAGCAAAAACATTTACATTAGATGCTAATAATATTATTAATAATAATAATAGTTTTTAATCAAATAATTGCATCCTTGTGTAAAAGAGACTTTTTTCAAAAAATGTAAAAACACTTTTTAATGATAATATATAGATGCTCATCATGCACTTCCACGCCAAAGGGGTTGATTTCCTTTAAAAAAAAAAAAAAAAAAAAAAAAAAAACTTTCAGATTTCAGAAAAAAACAAAAGATTTCAGCTTTTGTTCATGTTATATGATTTTTTTTTAAATAATATCTTTAACTTTTGCTGTTTTACAAATAGGCTACCATTTACATATTTGTCCCCGATCCACACTTTTGTAAAATATTATTAAAAAAGTATTACTTTGTTTAAAACTTGATCATCAAAATTAAGTGAAGTAAACATTAATCATTTTAAACATTTTTGTGTGCATTTCTTTTTAATATTAAAAACATCATTATAATTACCAAAAGTAAATATTAAGAATAATATTTGAAAGAATGAACATATTAGGAATTAACACTGAACATATTAAGAATAAGAATACATAATAATAATAACAACAGCTTTATAACTATATCATTTCGCCCTAATTGTCATTGGTCTTTTAGCAGATTAAGGTACATTTATTAAAATGAGAATGATGTGGAACAAAAAAAGAGGTCAAGGGCTTTGCTCCTGCACACAGTGGTCTTATCAAATCCCAGTCATTTCCCCTTTAAGTGAACCACCCTTCCCTGGTGATGAAATGTTCAGATTTCAGATTTCTAACACTTCGCCAACCCATCACCTTCAAAAGCGCCAAGAAGTATGTCATTAAGATCAGCCCTAGATATTAAACACCTTTAAATATGACCATCACAGCCATTTTGAGCCATTTATTTGTGTTTGATTTACTTTGAATGCCACATAGTACATGTATGTTACCGTGTGATGTGGCCGTTGCTGAAACTATCCTATAACTATGCCGAACCGAATCACACACTGAACATGAATTGTTCACAGATTGACAGAAGTGAAACTGCACTGGTGCTTTAGTGTTGGTATTTAAAACTCAATTCAACGCTATTCATAATAATAGCTTGGAAAAGAGCAACCAGGACATTCTTCACTGAATCTCTTTTTGTGTTTCATAAAAAAAGAAGGTCATGCCATTTTGGAATGTCGTGAGGCTACATTTTTACATACATTACTCTTTAAATGTGTGATTTTCTGAAAAAATTACAGTGCTTGAAATTTCCAGCATGCTTTACTGCAAACGGAGAGCTGTGAGGACCATTGCTTTTAGCACTTGCAAATACCCATAAAGCTCAGCCAGTGAAGGGTCTGTGGGATTCGACACAGTTCACACATTGCCCAGAGCAGCCCTTATGTCTAGGAAAAGGCTCGGCTCGCTGCTAAAAGATCTGCCTATGCCCGATCAAAATGACTCAGCAATAGGCCTGACTGTTAGCGCCTGAGGAAAGCTGCTCAGACATGAGGGTCATTCAAAGCAGGTTGTACACACACACACATGAACACACACAATTCCACAAATAGAGTATGCTATATCTAATGAACGTACCGTTGCCGAGATAAAACCAGTTTGAACATTAAACATGGAAAACGAAAGCTAAATTTGCTAAATGAATCTGAGTGATTCTGAAATT